>JAAGWO010000763.1:0-19482 GCA_013266205.1 Fusarium decemcellulare
TGTTTTTTTTTTTTTTTTAAAAAAGTGAAGTAATACTAAAATTACCGAGTTAGTTATTATTACAAGGCTGACAGCGATGGGCGTATCTAGACAGGAGCAAGAGTTACGTAGATACTTGTTAGTTCTTCTATCCTTGACGTGAACAGTCTTATGTGTCTTCCTCTCCGTAAGTGGTATTCTCGATTTGCATTCGAGGCAATGCCAAATGGTGCACAATATTATGCGAGCAGCATGCTAGGCATCGGGATGTAGTTTTCGACACCTTGCGCATCGTCGAGGTGGTGGTCTAAAAAGAACAGTATGCTCCTCGAGAGTGAAGCATCGCGCAAGGCATCAAGGGGAGAGTGAGGAGCGCGAAGAACGCACGCCGTCCAGTGACCAGCACCACCTGCGCATTGTTGACAAGGGGTAGCAGCAACGAATCCACAGGCCTGGATCAAACCAGCTTCGAGATTAGTAGCCGAGGAGGTGGGGTCTACGTGGAGCGCCCTCGCTCCATTTCGCTCTTCCAGACGATTATGGCATTGAATTTCCATTTCCAAAGTATTGAGAGAAGGAAGGCTTAGTGGGTGATAGTGGCATTAGAATAAGCGTTTCGTATGGCGGCGTATTTCGTGGAGTCGATGTATTATCTCCTCCTTGTTAGATTGCTGCATCTTGAGCACAAATCAAGCATCAGCATAGATTTCTGGTGGTTGGGCTTGCTTGGAAATAAAAAGGCCCCTGATAGTTGGTAGATTTGATGTTTTTGGCTGTTTGTTCCCAAGTTTATATGAAGGGTCATTGGGTTTTACCAAGAGGTGAGGGCAGCACGAGAACGGCAGCCCTAGAGCATTTGTAACTTGCACGATAGAATGTGGTGCTTGAATACAATGCATTAAACGATTAACCAAAGGCCTGATTTAAATGGCGAGACCTAACCCTACAAGTGACCTGGATATCTGGAGACCTGGACCGAACGCTACTTGCCTGCAATCAAACTCATAGGCAATAGAAACAAAGGCTCACAGTGATGACATCTGTCAACCTGCATGGCTAGTTCATTGCCGCGACAACGAAGACGCAAACACTTATAGTGTAACGGCCCGCACTGGCACAGGCATCTGTTGAGCAAGGCCTGCATACCCTGACTTAAAAATTCTCTTTACCTTTCGGATTTCTTCCTGCATCTTGCCAACCTCACAGACAGGGTGATTACTGAGTGATAGCTTCGCAACACATCACCTCTCCAAGGTATATGAATAATACCCATCTGCATTAACTTACCTGACCTCCAAGTGTAGATGTCCCAGCCTCCTTTCTCTGGACACCCTGGTGGTGATAACGGGAACCAGGGATTCTCCCCGGCACCCGGAGACATCGAGAACCCACGAGACCCAGCTCTCCTGGGGATTGCCAGAAGCTACTCTGAGCTCAGCGCTGCCGAGCGCCGAATCATCGCTGATATTGTCGAAACCTTCATTAGAGAGAAGCAACCGACCAATAATACCTTGGAATATGTCGCTGCAATCAGGGTCCGGACTGAAATCCTCTCCCGTGCCCGCATCCATGACATGCTGCGTTCCAGGCTCTTTGACAACTGGAACACTCGTAAGATCATCCTCTCATCAAACTTCAAGATGAACAGAGGCAACCTCAGGGAAAGCTCGCCCCAAATTAGTATCATCGGGCAGCACTGCAGGGACCCCCAGATACGAGGTGACAGAGCCTATCTTAGCGTCATCCTTACTATTCCCGCGCTGGGTCATAGCAAAATCAAGTTCCAGTGGAAGCTCCGGAACGGCCTGTTTGTTGCGCACGAATATGTCGACCTGCAGCATGGACTCTCGCAGGAAGACGCCAAACAGCGGGCTATCACCGCATACGACGACCATGAGGTCAAGCGAGTCAGCGACTACTACGACGACATGGTAGTCCAACTGGTTCGTCAGAAGCTCCTGAAATTTCGAGGCTTGCAGCCACAATGGGTACCTGGCCCTCCCAACTTTGGCGAAGTCATCCGCTTGGACTTGGCTGAAGACGTTGCCGATTTGCACCGCGCAGTATGAGCATTGGGTGGTTGGAGTCGGGGATCTCGCTGTGATGTGACGGATCATCAACTGCTGAAGCGACAGTGTGGAAGGCTTGAGTTCAGTTGTTGCGCTATGGCCCATGGCGGATTTGATGGCAGACTATATCGGAGGGACTTGTCAGCTTGGTTTCGTTGGACTCTTGTGTGCTTGGGAAACTCTAGACCTAGGCAGTCACACCCAGAGAGTTAGACGAATTGAAACGTATAGGTGGTTCTCTTGTCATCACAGTGTCTCGTGTTCATTCTGACGCTCACCCAGTGCCAAAATCACTCCTTGTGACGTTGTTGTTCATGTGTGGCTTTTGGTTGTGACTACTTACTCCCTGGCGACAATCCATGGGTTGTTGTGGAAGAGTCCTAACATTTATTACTTCGCTGGTGTGCTGACGGGCTATGAATTAACCAGAATAAAATGCTTTGGCTATTAGACTATCTCTACTGGAACATACACAACATTGAACAAGGAAGCCACGTTTCTACAATGTATCCTCTGGGGTCATACGGTTCTTTTCTCCGCTTTGCTCAAGGAAGTGCTTCGCTTTTCGGTTATACTCCTGATGTCTGTCGATGGCTTCTTGTCCTTTCTTCATCTCCTCCCGTCCAACTTGATGCTTGTGTGCTGCATCTTCAAAGAGTTAGCGAATGTGCAAAGGCTGATTGGGTAGAAAGCTCACCTGGTCCATCCGCGACACGAACGAAACGCGCGTATGTCCAAAGCTGGGGCAGCGGGGTGTGTTGTGTCAACCCTTGGCCTCCCCAGATTTGCATGGCCTCATCAACAATCTCTGCCACCTTGACAGGAACGAGAAGTTTGCACCTGGCAATGGCCCTTCTTCCTTCTGTGTTGCCCACTTTGTCGAGAGTGTCTGACGCACTGCACACAACGAGCCGTAAAGCGTCAATGTCAAGACGCATCTGTGCAATTCGCTCGATGTTTGAGTCAAACTCTCCAATAAACTTGCCTCGGGGCTTCTTCTTGGGATCGTTGCATCGGACCAGGGCTAGTTCGTAGGCTCGCTCAGCCTGACCAATCAGCCTAAAATTGTGTGAGCAGCAATTCCAGATAGGTTGGCTGTAATTGCTTACCGCATGCAATGATGGATTCTTCCACCGCCCAGTCTTCCTTGGGCAATCATGAATGCCTTGCCGGGTGCCACAATGACGTTCTCAGCCGGAACCCGACAATTTTCGTACACGTATTCACCGTGGCCTTCAGGTGCCCAGTCATAACCCATAATGGACAAATTCCGCACCTGGGTGATGCCTGGAGTATCGCAAGGAACAATCAACATGGTGTGCCTGTTCCACTTGTTGGGATCCTCAGGGTTACTGAGACCCATCAAGATGTAGAAGGAAAGGTCTTTGTTCCAGAGACAGTTTGCGTAAAGTTTCCTGCCGTTGATGACATATTCATCACCTTCGCGGGTCATTTGGATCCCGATGTTGGTTGCATCCGAGGAAGCCACATCGGGCTCTGTCATGCTGTAGGCGGATGATGCGGTACCGTCCATCAGAGGCTTGAGCCACTTTTCCTTTTGGGCATCATTGCAGAATTTTGCAAGCAGTTCAATGTTTCCTGTCTCAGGAGCGTGGCAGTTCATTGTCTAAGAGCGTCAGTCCTGGTCTGCCCCTGTGTCTCGCTGCCGACTCACCTGTGCAGCCCAGTAGCACCGGCCCATGATTTCGGCGCAGCAGGAATATTCGAGGTTTGTCAAGCCGGGGCTCTCCTTGAAGTGATTGGGCAAGAAGAGGTTGAAGAGACCAAGGGCCTTGGCTCGAGAGCGTAGCTCGTGCATCAGCGGAGGAGTTGTCCACCTCTTTGCCTCCAGCTGTGCAGCCATGACGGGCTCCCGCGGAATGCACTCATTTTCGACCCAATCGTACACGGCCTGGATCTTTTCGATGGCGATCGGACGAAGTTTGTCCTTGACCCATTGGGGGAGATGGCTAAAGGCGGGACCGTCGAGAGCCGTGTTGTTTGGGGCCGAAGTTGGAGACATGGTGGGAGGCTTTGTTTGTGTGTCGACCGTCGCAAACAATGCCTTCACAAATGATTGACAAAAGGCTGGAGGTGGGTAGCTACAGGTCTGGATGCGACAATAATAAAGAAGACGTATCTTGGTTGTTAGGGATCAACCTTCTAATGGCCTGCAATGATTGAGTGCCCCGGGCCGCCAGTAGTATCGCCGAGGTCTGGGTGTGGTGCCCCTCTGAGAGGACCAGGGAGCTGGCCCGGGAAGTGGTTAGCCGTGGCAATAACTGCCTGATTCCGGGGTAATTCGAGCATCTCCACCACCTCATTAAAAACATTGATTAGAGCAACAAGAAAAATGCGATTTCATTGATAACGATCACGCTGAGTCTCTAAGGTCTTTGAGCGTACGACTGCATTATTCAATGTGCACAAATTGAAGTATATCTAGAAAATAAATACTGTTCGTATGTACCAGCCAAAATCCACCCACTATTCTCCAGGTTACGGAATAATCTTGGCCTTTCGGAACCGATCAAAGGCCAAATACCATGCTTGCTTCGTATCAACCTCTTCAGTCGCCTCTCCCCACATGTCGTGAGTCTTGGACATGTCCAGGTTCCGATCAAAGTCGAACGCGTTCATGATGAACATTGGGAATCCCCCATAGCTTCTCCCATTTCCAACGCGACCGCTAACAAGACCATACTTGGTCTCCATCTCCTTCCATTTCTCGCCATGTTCAGTGAGATACTGTGTGGGTTCAGGCGCGGAACCGTCTGCCGCGGGCCCGATGCCCTTCAAGCCAAAGTACTCGCAAATGAGAGGCCATTTCTTGCTCCAGGTTGAGGGCTGAGAGTTGTCAGCAGCATTGAAACGCTGTCCAGCTGATTCTTCAGGATGCAAGGACGCGTATATGGCAGTCTTGGCGACAATATCTTGACTGCTATCATTGCAGAGATTCTTCCATGACCGTTCGTTCCCCGGGAATTGCACTTCACTGCCCTTGCCATTGATCTCTGCGTAAAGGGAGAGATATAGGGCGAGTGCTTGGGCCAGACAGTAGATGTTGTTATTGGGGACGAAGCCAATGATGACATCGGGAATTACATCGCACCATGTCCACGCCTTGCCTTTCGACAATGTTGCCAGTTCGTCACACTGGTTGTAGTAGAACATTTGAGATGCGTACGGTTCGGGAATCCTGGGCAAGGTCTCTTTCAAGGGGAGGTCATTTTTGAATGGGAACTTGTCAATGAGATGCACGCCGTAGGCCTTGGTGCCAGTCGGAAGAACAACAAAGGACAGATTGGGGGCCACTTGCTCAATAGCATTGATGGCCCGCGATAACAAGTCAACGTTGATGGAGATTTCTTTGGTTGGATCCGCGTCCATTATGTATGCTGATATGGTCAATATCTGGGTTGATTAGTGAAAACGATGGGGAGAGACGTACCGAAGAAGTATACATGAGTTACTTTAGCTATGTGCTTGACTTTCGACTTCAGTTCATCGGCCAACCCAGGGACTCCCTTCGGAGTAAGGATGTCGATGCCGCTGACAACCTGAAGCTTGTCGGACGCAGGCCATTGTGCAGCCTCAGGTGAAAGCGGCCTATTCGTCAAAGCAGTGACTGATTCAAAAGCATCAGGTGTTGGATATCCATTCAAGATGAGATTCGTGATGGCCCACCCTGTAATTCCACTGGCACCTATTGACGAGGTCAGAACGGTTCATCTGTCTTTCATACCGGGAACTCTTTACCAAACACTAGTGCATGATTAGGAGCCATGGTATTAATTGTGTCTGCTTGTGAGTCAAGGTGAGGATCAATATTTGGGTGGCACCAAGTACAAAGGGCGAGACGAAACGTGAGATAGCCACAATGGTCAAGGCTGCGTTGGACTTGCACACAAACAGGCAACAGCTATACTCAAGTAGCTAGCAACCTCCACGCTGAGCCTACACGTACCCTGGTCCGTTAGAATGCTCCCCAGGCTTGGCGTTTTCAATGTCGGAAATCGTCATGCAGAGCGGCTAAAAGGTGAGGGGGCCAAGATTTGCCGCGGGAGGTAGTCTAGTTTACAGACGCCACCATCTACACAGCTAACCCTCCTGGAACACCAAGACGTTTGACTCATGTATCACTTCCTGACCCTTGAATCTGGCGCATTTCCGAGTCATGAAATATGATACGCCTGATACCTGGTGGTGGGGTTTCTTTCATGCAACTCCGCCTCGACACGAGCAACGGATCTCATTAACCTGCGGAGTATGTTACCCCGCTGTTTGAGGACCCCAGCCGTGTTGCCCACGGCATCCGAGGGGATAAATATGATGGCAAACGAAACACGTGAGGTCGGTCATGGTCGGGCAATATCGATGTTTGCACAATAAACCTCGTTCTCTGAACCCATCTTCAGCATAATAGCAAGATCTGACATCACCACAAATAAACCATGACTTCGTTAGGTCCCTCATTGCAAAAGAAAGAAGGCTTTCAAGCCCCGAAGATCCCTCATTCTAGGGACAACCTACCGAAGCTATTATTCATTAATAACGAGGTACGACTGATAACTTGAATGCAGGCTACCACAAGCTTGATCCTGGCAGCGATTGAATTCTGACCAATTTTCAGTACGTCGAGTCAAGAAACAAGAAGAAGCTCGAGGTACACAACCCTCGAGATGATAGCCTAGTGGCAGACGATGTTGCATTGGCTGGTCAGGAAGATGTCGATATCGCCGTCGATGCAGCAGCCGAGGCCTTCAAGACGTGGCGCAAATCGTCAGCCAAGACTCGACGTGATTGCTTGCTGAAACTGGCCGACTTGATTGAAGCGAATGGCGACACCTTCGCTGAGCTAACGCGTATCACTCTGGGGGCTCCTTTCACTTCATTCGGGTCTTTCGAGGTTAATCTGGCAGCTGAAGGCCTACGCTATTTTGCTGGTTACGTTGACAAGTTTGCTGGCGAATCGTTTCCACAGGAAGACGGCTTCTTAAAGATTGTACGAAATGAGCCATTAGGCCCAGTGGCTTCCGTGATTCCATGGAATGGCCCATTGGGAAATATTGGTAAGTGAAAACCTACTAAACACCATGGCAGATGCTGACCAGTCGCAGGTATGAAAGCAGGGCCTGCTCTGGCAACCGGGAACACATTCATCCTAAAGCCCTCTGAAAAGACGCCATTCGCTGCGTTGGCTCTTGGAACCTTGATCAAGGAAGCCGGCTTCCCGCCAGGTGTTTTTCAGATTCTCTCGGGTGACGGCAGCACTGGCGCCTTGCTTGCTAGCCACATGAAGATCAACAAGATCAGCTTCACTGGTTCGACAAATACGGGTCGAAAAATCCAGGAGATGTCAGCAAAGAGCAATCTCAAGAGGGTGACGCTGGAGCTTGGCGGCAAGAGCCCTGCTGTTGTTTTTGACGACTGTGACTTTGAAAATGCCGTGGCTTGGTGCGCCAACGCAATCACTGCTAATACAGGCCAGGTCTGCTTCGCGGCTAGTCGGGTATATGTTCAAGAAGGTATCTATGACAAGTTTGTGCAAGCTTACAAGGCGGCGATGGAGGAGAAGGCGAAAGGTGCTGGAGATCCGGATGATCTCAAGACCACTTTTGGGCCGCTCGTTGACAAGGGCCAGTACGACCGGGTGAAGGGGTTCATTGAGCGTGGACGTAGCCAAGGGAACCTGATCACTGGAGGAGATCAAATCGGAGACAAGGTGAGACTAGTCTCGAATCTTGTTGTTGAATCTATGCTGACAGAACCAGGGCTTCTTTATCCAACCCACCATCTTCGAGGGCGTGGCAGAGGACGCTGAGATCTGTCGAAGCGAAATCTTTGGCCCAGTGGCAGTCCTCAACAAGTTCAAAACCGAGGAGGAAATCATCGCCAAAGCCAATGATTCAGAATTTGGCTTGATGGCGGGCGTGTTTACACAGGACATCAACAAGGCTTTGCGGGTGGCTTCTGACTTTGAGTCTGGCATGGTAGGTGTCAATTGCGTGAGTTTGTGCTTCCTCAATGCGCCGTTTGGTGGAGTAAAGTCTTCAGGGCTCGGCAGAGAGAATGGAATCGAGGCCATGAGGGCATACACCGAGAGAAAGACTGTCATGATTAACATGGCGAAACTTTGATGAGATGCAGTGTTTTCAAGGACACCGCCACTAAGCCGCTTCTTCTCGGCTAAGTGAAATAACAAGAGAGGATTTTCTCCTAGTGAAAGACGCAGGCTTGCGATCAACCGAAGCTTCTCATCGGATTTCTGGGTTACATGCCAGTGCCTCAAGCATGTCTGCTCTTCGCTTTCTTGACCCAATGAATGCCTATAACCCCAGGAATCTCCCTAGGAGACGTATTGCTGGATCTACGCGTCCATTGTCTGCCGCCCTCCTGACTGGTATCCAGTATCAATGACCATACTGATGGCCAGCATGCGGAGATTGCGGACTTCATGCACCTTACCCCATCCTACTTGCAGGAGTGCCTCAACGATTGGATTGATATATATGGTACCTAAGGCTCAGGTACCGTGAATTAGCACAAGAAAACGATTCTCCATTCAAACGCCCCTCTGCTGTCTCCGCATGGGATATTGATATCCGGTCCTGAGTCATGGGGTGCTAGAGCTGAGCGGCCTCTTGACTCGTGACTCGCCAAAAGCCAACCGATGCTGCGTCTCCCAGTGTGGAGGCAACCAACATGTAGGTATGCGCATACGGAATGTGTTTCTTGGCTTTTGTGGAGGATCTCATGATCCGGTGCCTCGGCAGACGAATGGGTTATTGTACAAAGAAACATGTCACTAAGCCACACAGCTTGTCTCACGTATCAGCATGTATAGAGGGCGGTCTGCCACCCGTGAAAATAGGCCAGCCCAGTTAAGCCCAGTCCCCTCAAGAATCTATCATGGCTGTCCCCGAAAAGATTCCCTCTCAAATGAAGGCCGGACAATGGGATGTCGTCCAGAAGAAGGTCGTCATCAATGACGTCCCTGTCCCGACCCCTGGGCCAAACGAGTTTCTCGTCAAGATGAAGTCAGCCTCCTTGTGCCACAGTGATATTATGGCCATCAGAGACAACAAGGAGACTGTCACGCTCGGTCACGAAGGACTCGGACATGTTGTATCCATGCACCCTTCAGCTGAAGGTCAGGGTTTCCACGTCGGAGATGCCGTTGGCTTTCTCTATATCCTGGGATGCTGCTTTTCTTGCAACGGCTGCATGATCCACAATCTCTTTTGCGAAACTGGCAAGCAGAAGCTACAGGGGTTCACGACCGACGGGTTCTTCTCTGAGTACGCTGTTGTTGATTATCACAACGCAGTCAAGTTGAATGAAGACAAATGGAACCTTGACACAGGTTGCGCCATCTTCTGCGCTGGCATCACTGCCTTTCATTCCATCGACAGCTGTGAACTGTCTCCTGGTGACTGGTTCGGAGTCATCGGCTGTGGTGGGCTGGGTCAGATCGCCACACAATATGCCAAAGCCATGGGTTTAAAGGTGGTCGGGATCGACATCCAAGACGAGAATCTCGAAGAAACTCGCAAGCAAGGCGCCGATGCCGTTTTCAATTCAAAAGACGCAGGCTATGCTGAGGAAATTAAGAAGCTCACAGGTGGAGGCTGCCAAGCTATTGCCGTCTATACGAACTCCCACCGGGCTTATCAAGGAGCACCATCCATCATTACACTGGGAGGAACACTGATGGTTATTGGAATTCCATCTGAGCCGATGAGCTTTAGCTATATGGACATTGTCATGGGCCGATTCAAGATCAAGTCTGATAATACGAGCATCCCTCAGAGGATGGGAAAGGCAATCGCCTTCACCGAGAAGCATGGGATTTCGCCTGTAGTAGAGGTGCGAGGCGGGCTGGAAGCACTCCCTGGGATGGTGAAGGACATGGAGGAAGGCAAGATAAAGGGCCGAACAGGTGTGGTGTTTTCGTGAGATTTGTACTATAGTGATTCTCTATGCAAATTAGGTTTTTTGAGAAGTTTGAGAACTAAGGAGAGGGGTTCATATCGTGATTGACTTAAAATAACTAGGCCAACAGTTAAATACAAGGATTAATATGCTGTTTTCACACTGCTTATACGAACTTCGACTGTATGATTAAATCTATAACCTGGCTACGCCTACGTTACCAAAGCCGCGCTCATCATACCATGAGCACCGATGATGTTTTTATCCAGTTCATTTGCGCAGGCCATCAGGATTCCCAGCTTTCCTTAAGTGGTTACCCTTTACAGTCTGGACATACGCCCAGCTGATAAACGCGCCGCACCATCGATCGCAATATCAACTCCATTTCTGTTTGAAGGTTAGCGATGTTTCTGGTGAGAATAGGAGCAGACAACTCACACGTAACCAGCTGCTCGGGAGCACAGAAACACAGCGACTCCGGCAATATCTTCAGGTTTTCCAAGACGACCCATAGGGTTGTCTTTGCTCAATTCTTCGATGCCACCCAAATTGTTGATGAGCCCCTGCGCTAACTTGGAAGGGAAGAATCCTGGTGCAATTGTGTTTGTGGTGATGTTTTTCGGGCCAAGTTCCACTGCCAAATTCCTTGCCAGGTGCTGGATAGGTTAGCAGTCATTCAAGATTAAAAGCCAAGTCACTAACATTTGCGGCAGCCTTGGAGGTCGAATACATGATGGTCCCATGTTCACCAACATGTGGAACATTATTACCTGCTGTTGAGCTGATGACGAGAACGCGTGAAGGGTCTTCTTTGGATGCAGCTTTCTCCAATAAGGGGAGTGATCTAAATTGGTAATGTTAGAACGGGAGAATCCAAGAACTGCGAGGCACTCACTTTTGCACTAGTTCGAACACGCCACGAACGTTGAGATCCAAAATCTTGATGGAGCTACTCGGAGGCGCGTCTTCAAACCGGGAACCCCAGGCGGCACCAGCATTACAAACCAGAATATCAAGACCACGGTTGCCCAACTGTTGTTTAACCTCGCTTACTAGTCGTGTAATATCATCAGAGCTGGCGACATTTGCGGCAAGGCCCACGGCTTTTCCCTTGATCCCGGGTAGGTTATTCAGTTTTTCCACAGCTTGGTCGATGCCCTGTTCTCCCTCACGTTTCCTGGCTGTGATGATCACCAAAGAGCAGCCTGACCGCAAGAAGGCCGTGGCCATATGCAGACCAAGTCCTCTTGACCCACCAGTGACAAGAGCGGTTTTGCCTTGGAGGGAAAAGATTGTATCGAAATCTGTAAATTGTGACATTGCGACGGGTTGAATTGGAGGAGTCGGGTCCAAGAGCGAACAAGTAACACAATACAGCCTACAATAACATAGTTAGCTCTGCTTTCGCATTTCCCATTTCGTCTCAGCTTGACGGTGCATCCGGGTCAAATTAGCATTATCTAGCCGTGGCTAGACTTGCTCCGGGCTTATCGAGCCGGGGAATCTTGCGGGGAAAAGTGTGGAGGCCCCCTGCTACCCCGCGGGAACTGCTCTGGAAATGAATGGCCGCTAAACTCAGACGCGCGAATGGGAAGACACCCGTGGCTGAGCTTGCCGAATAGGCCGTTTCCATGGCTGTCTGTTCCCTGCAAAATGCTACCGACCGGTGGTGGGAGGCCTCGGCCCGTGGCAGCAGCCCAATAGCATCAGCCCGTCAGCAAGCCAAGAGCTAAAGCCTCACTCAACTTCGAGCTCGGGCACATATTTTGTGTTGCAATTCATCACTCGATACTCTGGGATACGTTACTTAGTACCTATTCTCCAACTGTCCGTCTCAAGCCCCGACACTTGTGGCGCATCCCATCCCCCTAGTCGCGACAACGTCCCCAATACTGTCACTATGCCGGTTTCATCGCCATACCCGGTCCTCGACATCCCCCAGAAAAACGTTCTCAGCTACCTGTTTGGAGATGGCGACGTATCAGAAGAACCGCTATGGATTGATAGTAAGGATCCGGACAACAACCTCTCTCCCAAGCAGCTTGTTGGATGGGTGAAGCGACTGGGCTACGGCCTTGAGCGCTTGGGAGTAAAACGGGGTGAGGTGGTGCTCATCTGCACACCAAACTCGATTTTTATCCCCGTCGCATTTTTGGGCATTGTCGGAGCAGGTTTCATCTTTAGTGGTGTAAACCCAGTATACACGTCTACTGGTATGTGAATTGTCAAGTTGTCTCATTGAACCAAACTAACAAAATTGTAGAGATGGCCCACCAGTTGACAAACACAATGGCCAAGGCGGTGTTAGTTCATCCCAAGATGCTCGACACTATGCTAGAAGCTGCTGCTAAGGCTGGATTGTCAAAAGACCGCATATTTCAGTTCGCCGACGCTGAATGTCAGCCAAAGCAAGGTGTTCAAGATTGGAGGGTCATGCTTGGCTCCCCAGACCAAGGAGCTGCTTGGCGATGGCCCGATCTTAACCCTCAAGAGGC
Organism: Fusarium decemcellulare; assembly: GCA_013266205.1. Classification (NCBI taxonomy): domain Eukaryota; kingdom Fungi; phylum Ascomycota; class Sordariomycetes; order Hypocreales; family Nectriaceae; genus Fusarium; species Fusarium decemcellulare. The sequence continues at coordinate 12,479 of JAAGWO010000763.1, forward strand.
TGCGGAGACTATCGCGACCATCAACTATAGCTCGGGAACTACCGGTCTTCCGAAGGGAGTATGCGTGTCTCACTATAACCTTATTGCCAACGTTGAGCAAACCGTCTTCATGCGCTACGCCCACAAGCCTTTCTCGTTTGAATCCAGACCACAGGAGCGATGGATTGGAGCTTTGCCCCTGAGCCACGCCTATGGACAGATGTACACCATCCTGATGGCAGTGAGGCTTCGTGTTCCAATCTACATCATGACCGAATTTCGCTACGAAGAATTTTTGTCAGTCATCGGAAGGTATCGCATCACGAGTCTTCAAGTAGCACCTCCTATTCTGGTTATGCTATCGAAGCGACCCGAGACAGCCAGATACGACATTTCGAGTGTGAAGGATATCTTGTGCGGAGCAGCTCCCTTATCCAGAGAGCTCCAGAACGAGTGCCAGAGGAGATTCAACGTACAAATCAATCAAGGCTGGGGCATGACTGAAGTCACTTGTGGCGCACTTCACGTTCCAGGAGGTATCAAGGATGACAGTGGATCAGTTGGAAAGCTTGATCCCAATTGTGAATGCAAGCTTGTTGATGAGGAGGGTCACGAGGTCGGAGTTGGGAAGCCAGGCGAGATCCTCATCAGGGGCCCCAATATTTGCCTTGGGTACTGGAGAAACGAGGCAGCCACAAGAGACGTTTTTGACAGTGATGGATATCTCAGAACTGGTGATATCGCAGTTCGAGACGATAAGGACTTCTTCTGGATTGTGGACCGCAAGAAGGTAAGTGGCTGGTATTGTGTGGCTCGAGACATATTGCAAGAGACTGATCACCTTTGACAGGAGCTCATCAAGGTCAACGCGCTTCAGGTCGCTCCCGCAGAGCTCGAAGCTTTATTATTGGAAAATGAGCACGTTGCCGATGCTGCCGTAGTAGGAATCACCCTGTAAGTTTCCCCAGGTTCAACGTAAAGCTATTGTCCAGCCGCTGATGCGGCAACAGGAACGGAAACGAATGGCCACGGGCATATGTTGTAGTACAAGATGCTTCAAAGGACAAAGTAACACCAAAAGATCTTCAGGATTGGATTTATGCGCGAGTTGCTAAGCACAAGCGGCTAGTTGGCGGTGTCGTTTTCATTGAGAGCGTCCCGAAACTCGCGAGCGGCAAGATCAAGAGGAAGGAGATGAGGGACTGGGCCAAGCGGGATGCGACAGAGCTGGAGCAAACCGACAAAGCTCCTAAAGCTAGACTGTAGTTTGCTAGTACAGCCTTTCTAGCCATTGGGTATTGAGATAGAACCGCTAATGCGGTGAATAAAACATGACAAATCCTATCAACTCCTTTGTTCCCTTCAACTTCACACCAAGCGGGGCGCCTCGTAGCGAAAGTGACAAGCATAATTCGAAGCATGTGGCGGAGCTAACCCTGCTGCTCAAGCTGAACTCTCCAAGTTCTAGCCGACCTAATCCTTGTGCTGTTTTCGGCAGACAGGATTGCGCTAAACGACAACTAGCTACCATCGTCACGGTTGATGTTTCCCGAATGCCTTCAGCCCGCCGGCAGCCGGCTTCCCCACACTCTTTATTCCCCGCTTTCTGGGGTTTCCAACATGCATTTTAGTGCGCCACGGCGCGACGACATGCTTCCTTCCCTGTCACGAGGCGTACAAGGGCATCGAGTGCTGAATCATTAGTCGAATGAAGCCTTAACGGCCCGAGTCATGATCCAATGCCTCCACCTCCTTCACTTGACTCGGGATGCTTCAATTCTCCGCATGTACCCCGGAGGCTTTGCTTCTTGCATGTAATGGCGTTTCATTCATGGCCTGAGCCGTGGGTGATCGGTACGCTGCGTGGAAGTTGCGTATCCGGTGGCAAGGGGTGGTGATGTTGGGTTAACGAGGGTCTCTGGTACTGTTTAAAGAGTGACGGTTCCAGCCAATGTTGGAGATTATTTCCCTCGTACTAATTCACCACCGAGACAAGTTTTACTTTGTTCTTATATAAAATTGCCTCGGTCTAGTCTCAAACCAATAGTCGAGAAGGAAGTTTATTTTCTATCTGATCGACTAGGCCTACACACCTAAACGTCATGTCTCGTGTTTCTCTCTCTGAGGCTACCACTCCGGGAGAGGTTGATGCTAGCAGACGTCTAGGCCAACCGATCCATGCCGAGCGACATGTTCGCATCGTCTGTGTGGGCGCTGGTGCTTCAGGCCTGTTGATGGCCTACAAAATTCAGAAGCATTTTGACAACTTCAGTCTGCAAGTATACGAGAAGAACCCCGAGGTCGCTGGCACCTGGTATGAGAACAGATATCCTGGGTAACTACTCCATCTATCACTCCCTGGAATTGTTGCTGATAGCCCTTCAGATGTGCATGCGACGTGCCGTCTCACAACTATTGCTGGTCCTTTGAGCCCCGTACAGACTGGTCGGCGGTTTACCCACCGGCCCATGAGATTTTTGCTTATTTTGACTCGTTCGCCGATCGTTATGGTTTGAAGCGTTACATCAAGACAGAGCACCAGGTCATTGGGGCCTACTGGAATCATCACAAAGGCGGCTACGACGTCAAGGTCAAGGAGCTTGCCAGTGGGACAGTCATCAGCGACCACTGCGATATTCTAGTCAATGCAAGCGGCATTCTCAACGACTGGAGATGGCCTGCCATACCAGGCCTGGACAAATACAAGGGTGAGCTGGTGCATACAGCAAACTGGCCAGATTCGATCTCTCTCGAAGGAAAGCACGTCGGCCTCATTGGAAATGGGTAAGTGGGAGCAGATCAATCGCAGATTCATCATACTGACCAAGTCCAAGATCGTCTGGTATCCAGGTTCTTCCCGCCATCCGGGAAACTTGCAAGAAAGTCACCACATTCATCCGCGAACCTACCTGGGTATCCCCAGTCCAGGGTTTGGAGCAGCATCTTTTCACACCGGAAGAGCTGAACGAGTTCGAAAACAAGCCAGGTGCCTTGACAGCTTACCGGAAAAGCATCGAAACTGGCTTGAATGGGCAGTTCGGTATCTTCTTGAAGAACAATCAGATCAACCAGGACACCCATGTCTACATGATGCAGCAGATGAAGGAAAAACTGAAGAGTCCATATCTTGAGGAGAAACTGATTCCACAATGGAGTGTGGGATGCAGAAGGCTCACCCCTGGCGTGGACTATCTCGAGTCTCTGACCAAGCCGAATGTTGAGGTGGTATATGGAGAGATCAACTCGGTCACAGAGAAGGGATGTTTGTGCGATGACGGAAATGAGTATCCTGTCGACGTTCTCATTTGTGCCACCGGCTTCAACACAAGCTTCAGGCCAAGGATTCCCATCATCAACTCCAAGGGCGACAACCTGCAGGACAAGTGGGCAGTCAACCCGGAATCTTACCTTGGTGTTGCCGCCGCAGACTTTGAGAACTATTTTGTGTTCTTAGGACCCAACTGCCCTATCGGCAACGGCCCAGTCTTGTCTGCCATTGAGGCACAGGCTGATTGGATGTGCAAGATCATCGACCGTTTCCAAACCACAAACATTAAGAGGTTTGCGCCAAAGGCGGAAGCTGTCCGGGACTTTATTGACTACAAGGACTGGTTCATGCAACACACTGTGTGGTCAGATCCGTGCCGCTCATGGTATAAGAACGGTCCCGAAGGCCCGATCCTAGCTCTCTGGCCTGGTTCAACTTTACATTACATTGAATGTATGCGCGACGTTCGATACGATGATCTGGAGATCACTTACGCAGGAAATCGGTTCTCTTGGCTCGGAAACGGCTATTCAAGATGTGAGCTCGACACTACAGCGGACCTGGCTTACTACATTCGAGAGGTCGACGATGATCCGCCATTGAATACGGCTGGACGGCGGAAGCTTATCACCAAAAGCGGTACTATTCAGGGGAAGAGAGACATGGTTAGCTGGTCCAATTCCCCTTCGAGTGAGGGAAATAGACCGCAAACATTTAGACTATAGGTATAGCTACTGGTTACTATGTTGGAATTGTAGTTAGCAAGCAGAAGACAGGTTCAAGTAGAGGAATCTGGAACGATAATAAGATATGGTACGATAGTTTGGTTGAAGAACTCAATATGTATGAGAGCAGTGCAACTAACTTCCTATCCCCCCTGGAGTTTTACAAGGCTCTTTACAGGACAATGCGTTGGCAACACAGAAAACGAAGTATGATTGAGATCATTTTTGGTCGTCTTTATTCACAAACATCCTGAAGCCTGAGGCGAACAATACAAACAATCAATCGTGTGAGCGGGGCGTGCCTTTTCAGCACATTTCAACTCAACGGAGCGGGTCTTATAGTCTTTTGACTGCCATGTTCTTTGTTATTGTGGAAGCAACTCTTCCCTTCGGCAGTGAAGAACAGTTATCATATCGAGGTTCCTCATCACAAGGTCTAGAGGCTATCGGGAAGAACGATCATTCTATACTTTTGTTATGGATTCATTTTTATCCAAAGTGTCTGTCTATGCACGCGTTTGTATCGCTATTCATTATCAAAGTGACAAGGTATCCGGGTTTGGATCCTCCAATCTAGATCCAAGACATAAGGTCTCCCTCAGCTCTATCTTCTCTTGGGTCTCGACTCTCGCTTCTGGGCTCCTTTCAATCCTCCTCCATCTCTAGCTTCACTTCCAATCCTCTCGCGGCTTTACGCAAGCCCTTTAACTCCAACTTTTCAATTCCCGGATGTTCTCTTAGCAAAAATGGTAGTATCGAGCCCTTCCACACAGGGACTCGTTTCGAAGACCCATGTTGTATAAGGGTCCAGACAAGGAGAATGGCGCATAATCCACATAGACTCGCCGGTAGAGTCAGCCACTCCCAGGCTATGCTGACGCAGACTGTGTTTTCCCAAACCTGCCCGCCGACGGCTGCCCTGGAGGTCCCCCGGGGGCCCAAGCCAGCGATGCGCATTTCACGCGTGAGTCTCATGGTCATTGAGTCGATCTTCTCCCTGATTGACTCGACGGTGGTTGTCCGGTTGCGCAAAAAGGACACCAGGTACGATCCTGTAAAGGCGGCCTCGTTTCCAGTTGTTCCAATACAATACAGACCATCATCGGAATGACGTGTAGCACGAATGCACTGCGCGTCGAAGAGGTCACGTCTTCGGTCATAAAATGCTCTGATATACTGAAATGGCAGCTCTGCAACGCATTCCTGAGGGGCCGTGACATTTGCGTAGCTAGCGGCTTCGTTCGGATCTGCAGCAAGAAAATCCTTTTCGTGATCCAGCACAAGCGTTGTCTGGTCGTCCCTCAGCTTTGCAGCTGCAGACATGTTGGAAGAAGTGTAAAGCGTCCCATTTACGACACATGGTTGCTGCACGCCTCGCCACGGAGCCAAATTGACTCCGTTGGACTGAGTCATCTTGAGCTCTGCGCTCCAAAGGTCTCTGGGAATCTGTTGCCGTAGAGGACTATCGCGAACAAGTTTCTCGGAGAGCTTTCCGTTCTTGACTTCTGCAGTGTAATATCTCATACAAGGATACACAATGCAAGTGGCAGCAACAATATCGGTTGGGTCACCCCAAGCAGTTGGGCCAAAGTAACACGAAGAATCTTTAGGATCACAGTCGTGAGGGCATGTGACGTTTCCATCGTCGTGTTTCTCACAATGGTCTTGCGATGCGGCCATGATGGTGAGGTTCATAAATGACCACCGAGCGCGATTCATCATGTCATTCGATATGACCTTTTTCGCCCATCGAAGATCACCTGTATTCCGCACCGATAGATAGGTATCAGAGAACTGCGCCCCCAGCCTAATCTCAAATGCCATATTCTTGTCAAGAAGATTGTTTGCGGGAACGGGAAGAGTAAATGAAGAATGGCCCACAGCTGCGTACTCATTGACTTCGGCCAGGTCGTACACGTCCTCGCAGCGGCTGCATAGGCCAACGCTTGCATGTGATGATTTCTCAGCCTGAGGCTGATCGGCATTATCAGCGTAGGCAGGAAAGGAGCAATTTCCTGACGAGCATGTATAAAGGCTGTTAATGTTGGAGTCCTTGGATGGGTTGACGACTGAATCCTGCATGGCTGACTGCAGTGTCATATCCAGACGGAAATCAGGTGCACGAATTCCGCCCCAGAGCTTTGAGCCGTCAATGCGGTTTGCCGTGGTTATAGTCGCCGCCTGGTTACCGCCCTCACCAAGTCGCTGGCATGCATAGGTCTTGATGGCGAGCTGTGAGAAGGGACCGATAGCGAGGGATACAGCAGCTATGATGATGGCACCAAGAGCTACTGGATTTCGAACAGCAACCAAGGGTAGCAGCTCCAGGGCACCGTAGACACCTCGGGATGCCTCATCAAAGCGCTCGAGGTGGCGCAGAGGACGATTGCCCACCGAGATCCAGTTCCATTTGACCTGAGCGAGCAGTTCGAAGGCCACCACGGCCACACTGGCGCGGAGAATTGTGGCAAGAAAAGCGATGAGAGCGCTCAGATTGATCGATCCACCCCAGTCTGGCAGCTCCTGCTTGTCGTATTGGCCGAGGATGAGAAAGATAGCGACCATCAGTCCAATGGCCAGGACTAGAAGGGATATCTCAAGACCCCAGGCCGTCAAAGCATTTGGCCGGTGAGCCTTCTTGTCTTGCTGGTGGTCCTCAATCTTCGGCGTATCTGCAACAGCTGCTTCTCGAATCATGAGACCTGTTGCAGGTTGTATGTGCGGCATGGGTTGGTATGAGAGTTGACTCGAGCCGTCCATCTTGGTGAAGCGACGGCAGTGGCTGAAAAAAGGGCAGTAAGAAACACAGCAACAACCATGAGAAACATGATCTGAGGAGGGAATGCATCGAGGGCTGTCTGAGCCTTTTTACTGTGTTTCAGCGTTGTTGTCGCCATTTGGCTGATCTGCAAGACGCGCGCTTAACGATGCATCGGATAGGTTGATTCAAGACCCAGTTGCGATAACCCCTTGAGCCAACGCGCGAATATGCACGGCATAACCAACACTTTAAATATGAAACTATACTATGT
>JAAGWO010000764.1:0-37653 GCA_013266205.1 Fusarium decemcellulare
ATACCGAGTATCGACTAGGCTGCGGGTGGCGAGACAGTTCATATAAAAACAAAGGACATAAGGCCGGAGCCTAGTGCGCAGCGCTCCTCTGACAGTTCGGCTTCCCATCAACTGCTCCTGGCAGTCAGTGTGGCTCCTTTCTCGAGACTCCATCTTGCGGTGTGATGAAATATACGAAGGTTAACTGTCGTGAACAAGATGGGTAATAGAGCACCAAGTTATTATTGTCAACGTAGTTGCATCTCGGGTTGTGAACGGAACCTAGGATTGCACGTTCTACCATTTCACAAATGTGTTCTTCTCGACAATAACGCCGCCAAGGCAGATTACCCGAAACTAAAAGTCAACAATTCCAAACGCAAGCGCAAACAACTTTCGAGCTCTGAGATTTTCTCTCTTCAAGGTAAATTACCTCTTGTCGGAGTTATTGCTGCAACTGGATGACTCTGATGTCGCACGGGGCTTCCAGTCGCAAGTCAAAGCGAGCAACTTCTGGCTAATTAAATTCTGATTTCCTGATGTTCCTCATGTTCATTGGGCGATGGTGGTCACTGACCCAGAGGATATAGTAGTTAACATAACAGATGAAGTATATACCGGAAGAAGTAAGTGAAGGATCTCCTGCCTCAATTTGAGATGCTTCGGCCAGAGATGGATTCTACATGGGCTTAATAGATACAACAAGGTATGTCTTTTGATAGAAGAGAAGGGTTTTACAAGGTTGGCAGTAGTTTTGTGGCAATGGGAGCATCTTCAGCGCATCTCATATTAGATGAGAGGTCGCTGCAAGGTTCACACCTACGGACCGAATCCTCACAGTATCGTGATCACCCTTGACAATACTCTCTACAATTTATAAAGTAATTCATAGAACCTTCCTTTATTTGTTCACCCATCTCCTTTAAACTTACTTATGGTAGGTTGGTATTCCTGGTTTCTTGTCCCATAGCATGGGCGCTTACCCTGTAGACCATGCAACGGCTATGTCTTCAAGAGCCAACCGACGAGAGGCTGTGGTTTAACTAGCGCCTGTATCAATCGACTAGAATTATGACTTTCACAAGCTATGGTCGACCAAACAAGTGACCCTTTATAGGTGTGTGTTGTGCTGTTGGTGGTGGAAAGAGCTCTTATACACCCGGCCGTTGAGTCTCACTACTACGTAGGTAGTTCGCAGTCAAAGGGCCGTCCATGACAGCCTCGAGGAGCCATGAGACTTTTTTCCAGCAGCGGTCCCTCAAACAAGCAGAGGATAGGTCATGGATCGTGCGAAGGGTCGTCATGGTGCCTACGATGGATGGAGGGCTGGGGAACGAGACAGCAGGCTTCATATCAGCTATAATGCCATTCCCCGATGGCTTGATGCTTGCGTATCGGTTACGGCATGATTACTAGAACAGAGGCTACGCTACAGCTGCAGTGAAATTATTTCTTGATAAATTAGGAGTCTGCCGTGCATGGCGCCGTGAGGTGAGTTTTATGAAAATCATGGCAGACGGGAGACCGGTTGAGACCCCTCAGATGGCGCGTCGAATGACGAATTCATCGAGATCAAGCATCTTATTGAGGAAGTAGACTTTGAGAACAAAGGTAGCATGTGAGTGAAGGACAAGTGTGACGGGACAGTCATTGACGCCATTGACGCTGAATTACTGAGGTTTGAGGGCATGAGGAGTCACGCGGTGTGGCAGCTGGCTAAGAAATGAGCCTGAATCAGCAGCATGAGGCTTTGAAAATGTAGATGAGCCGGTTGCTGGAGTTGTGAGATGGCTATTGTTCATGAAGTTTAGGCATGATAGAAGCTTATTAACCTGCTAACTTAAAGTCGCTCTTCAGAGAGTTTGTTGAGGCAGGTCTGATGCCCGGCGGAACAACTGACCTAACGTACCTTCCTACTGTAAGCGCGGAACCCACCCCGGACTTCCTTTCCTGGTCCCACGCGTGTCTCACTCACAGCACAGTAGAGGCTGGGTTATCCATTGCCACTTTGGCACTGTATAATCCTTGCTTCTACACCATCACTGGCAATCCAACAACCACTTTCAACTCCCTCGGATCATTAAATAGACCCAAGAACCCGAGGAGGACGGGCCTTGAGCTCGCTGACGACTCGAACACGACATCCGGATACATACATCTCCAATCCTGCTTGCTCCAACCCTCTCCCGCCCTGTCGCGCATCATGGCGGCGGCTGGCCTGATCGACCCGACAAAGACGGGCAACTATCCCGTCATCCTCGGCGACGCTCTCCAGGGCAAGACGTCCAACGAGATCTTTACCGGCATTCGATGTACGTCCATCGCGCCACCTGTCATCGTGTCATATTCCCTCAAATGCTCACATCTGCGCAGATAACCACAAGCCAGCCCTCTCGTCCAACTCCGCCCCGACCTCGGCCCGCTTGAAGCCCTCCGTGCCGGGCAAGACATCCTCCTACGACCTCACCTACACCGATAACGACGAAAAGTACGCCTTTACGGGCACTCGAAATAAGGACAACAATCAATATGTCCTCTACTTCGACCCCAACCGGGAGGCCTTCATCCTCGACCTGGTAGACTCGACCTTCAACATGAACGTCACAAGGCTCCCCGACAACACCGACCCTGACAGCTTGCGCCGGCAATATCCACACATCGACAATGATCCTCAGCCCGCGCCCAAGGCCAGCAGCAAGACCGATAAGAGTACCGCCAAGAGCACTACAAAGAATACCACAAAGAGCACCGCCAACGCCGAGAAGCCCGCGCCCAAGTCCCGTGCCAAACCAGCCACCCAGAAGAAAGAGGTCAAGCGCAAACCGGAGAAGAAGCAAGCTCCCAAGAATATTGAGCTCTCTCTTCCAGTGCCCATGCCTGCACAACCCGAGAAACCCGCGGAACCCAAGCGAAGTGCGCCACCACCTGAAGAAGAAGATGATGAGGATGACGAGGATGACGGCGGTCTCCTTGTCGAGTACCCTGGTGCTGATACGGGCGGCACTCGTAAAACTGACTTTTCTCCCGCTTTCCCCTCTGTCCGCCGCTTCGACGATTTCATGGATCAACGTGAGTCGGAGGGTGACGACGCTGACGGCGAGGATGACGATGAGCCCGATCTGGACTTTAAGTTGCCCAGTCCTGTCAACCACCACGCTCAGCGTCATGAACCAGAGCCCATGGACGTAGACATGGAAGACCAGGGAGGAGCAATGTCCGAGGACGATCTAGAGAAGGAACTTGAGAACGCGTTTGAGAATTTCGAAAACAGCCAGCAAGACAGCCCCGACGGAGATGAGAGTGAGATCAGTGAAGAGGACTAAGTCTGAGATTATTTTGTACCTTTGCGGACTTGGATGGCGCTTTTGGAGTTGGATACACACGGCGTTGTTATATGACAGCTTGAATCTTGTCTGAAGAGGGGCCAAAATTAATGATTCATGATGAGAATTGGCGTTGGAACAAGACGATCGATATAGGGACAACTTTTTTATACCACCAGCGCCGGCACTAAATTCTTGCTGAAGCAGCAACACTATAAAATACACAGCAACTTGTTAAGACATGATAACCCCCGAGTTTCATCACTCAGATCCTCTCCGCACCCTCCCCCTCGTTATCCCTCTTCCACTTCTCCCCCGGTAGATGATCCGTGATGCCCTCGATAGCATCCTCCCACCAGATCTGGGTCTCCGAGTACGCCAGCTGCTTCCCCCAGCGTCTCAGCACATCCTTGTCAAAGGTGCCGACCGACATGCTCAAGACGTCGGTGTCTTCCTTGCGCCAGAAGAGCCAACTCCCGCAACTGTTGCAGAAGCCCCGCGCATAGCCCTCGGTGGCGTGGTAGCGCGAGAGCGTCGTCTGCGAGGTGAATGCGACGCTAGACGTGGGGACCCTGTGTAGCCAGGCCATGAGGGAGCCGCCGTTCTTGCGGCATTGAGAGCACTGGCATGTTGCACACTTGAGATTGTAAATCAGTAAACGGTTCTAGACTGCGACTTGGGAGGGTAGTTGTACGCTCTTCTTCCAGTCATGGCTGGGTGGGAATGTTACAGAGTAGCGGACAGACCCGCACAGACATCCACCTGATACTGTCGTTGGATATTCTTCCGAGGCCATTTCTGAGGAGTCTAGATGAATAGTGTTGATAGGAATGGGACTCTGTATGAGCCTAGGATATCTCAATATATAAACTAGTGACAGATGGTGATGATATAATGAGGAGGTCAGAGTTTATTTCCATGTAACACTGAGGGAGACCCCTCATCACGCTGCTTTTATATAGCAGACGGGGTCCAGGTGTCAACGACGCCTTTCTGCTTTCCGCTTTCCCACCAACCGCGGCTAGTTCTCGTTTATAAATTCTGGCGTCACTCTCATGACATCCAGGGTTGTCAAGAGCGGGCACCCGCTTAGGCGCCTGCAGATCAGGTCCGAGCTGTCTGGACGCCTCATGAACATTCATGTTGCTGCAGGTCCTGAGTGGTAAGGGTATAATAGTTTCATGTAGTTATCATCTTCCCATGTAATGTGCATCTCGCTCTTCTGTCAAATGGCTTCCCATTTGGCGATCCAGCCGACACTTTCCCCAGCGTTGCGAACAATGCACAACTTGCCTTCTCTAGAGTTTTGCTTGACGCCGCTAAGAATCTTCTCGAGGGCGATCGATCCGATGCCCATGCCGTGACCTTCACTAAGGTTGAATGATCCGGTAGTGACAAAACCTATGAGGTCGTCTGCGTTGGGAACGAGTGGGTGGCCATTCATGTCGGCCTGGGTGGCCGGCGCGAGAGGGTAGGGTTTGGGTTTGGATATGAGTTCAAGAGCAAGCTCACGCTTCAGAGAGTCCAAGTCACGGGGGTTTGAAGCCTTGGAAGATTTGCTCTTGGGATTAGTAGATGATGGGATACGAGCAAGCCACTGAGAACGGAGGTCGTGGGGGAGAGTCGAGGTTGATGATGAAGCCGCGGGTGGCATGGTAGCCGGGACTTCAGCCTCCGAAGACGGCGGAGCGGCTGGTGGAGGAGCAGGGAGGCGGTATATTCGGGCACACGATGTGACAACACCGCGGGATAGTAAGGAGAGGCGAATGGGTAGAAGAGCGTTTGTGGGTATCGGTGGCGGCGAGGGAGATGATGTGAGAAGCTGGTTGAAGAGTTCCTTCGAGACTTGTTGCATCTTATAAATGCGTGTATCCTTTGTCTGCTTCGGCTCTTGCGTTGACTCATCTTGGTCGAGATCCATAGAATCTTCGGCCTGGGCATTCGACGAGGTTACTGCTTCGTCTCCTTGCTGCGTTGTTGATTCGAACAAGAACTCAAAGTCATTGGCAAGTCCATCTCCAATCTCGCCCTTCCTTCCTCCGCCTAGATCTAATGTCTCCCATGCTGTTCTCTTACTTTTTGGTCGCCTCTCCCAAGCAGTCTTGCGCTTGCGTCTCTCTTCGAGCTCCCACCTGGCGCCTGCCTCTGTCCCGGGAAAATCTCCAGGGAACCAAGGTTGACCACGTTCGAAAGCGACTTGACGGATCTCGTTCAACCCTGCGAATCGTGGGTTCCCCCCCGAGGAGAGAGGATAATGCACCAGACTGTACCAGATAGGCTGAATGCATTTCCAGGGAGCGAGAAGACTCCAGGTGCCTTGTGTCTGAGTACCTGTACCTGTGCGTGATGCTAAGAGTGTGACTGGAATGGGTGAATCGGCTGCAGTTGGTTTTAGGGGAGATCCAGGTGGATTCTTGCTTTTTCGTCTGTCAATATTCTTTTGAGGTGGGAGAAGCGACGCGCGATGGCGCACATCTCGGTCGAAGATGGCATATGGTTCGAGGTTGTCTTCTGCTGGCCATGATGCAACCTTTTCGAGTAGCTGGAGCTGTGATTCTGAATCTTCAGGAGCCTCTAGACGTCTCGGAGGATATCGTAGTCGAGGGTCTTGTGCCGAGAAACCGAGGACGGAGTTGGCAGGAAGAGTGGCTGCGTTGGTGAGTCCAGCCAGACTTTGAAAAAGCTCTGCATGCTGATTCTTGGTCTTGTCCTTGGATGGATATGGACGGAGCACAGCGAGGAGAGCTTCAGTGGAGCCCGGTCCGGTGAGGTCGATGCTGCCAATCTCGAATCGAAGATCCTCGATGTAGAGTCGAGGGTTCTCCTGCTTTATCAATGACAGCAGCTCGTTGAAGAGCTCAAGGAAGGCAGATGGATGAATTCTCAGAAACACCTGCCTCTGGGTCTTTTTAGGCTCCTGTGTGGCGTCCTTGGTCGATGGCTCAGGGTTCCAGAGAATCGTACATGGCGCAATCTGCTGTCGAGTCCCTTCCCGGTTGGGTTCTCGGCTCAAGAGACCTGTCCATGACCGGCTTCCCAACCTCCATTTTCTGCCCTTGTCGTTCCAGCACAAGTCTTGCAGCACCCCTACTCGCTTGAGCACTCTTTCAATGCCAACAGGGTTGCCGTATAGTCCAATAGTGCTCATGTAGCTCATCTCCCATATTACAGCGCCCCTGTCCCCCTGTGCTCGGTGCGTCGGTCGGTATATCTTCTCGTTTGGTGTCAATGGTATGGCAAATCGCCATAGGGGATTTAGAGGATCGGTCATCCGCGCTCTCTTGGCATGCCACGAATGGGTTGGTAACCACGTCTTGTTCAGCTGTCGCTTTCGGAACCTGGCTTTGGGTTTCGGTGGCTCATTGAGTTCGTTCCTTCGAATCTTGGGTCTCGGTGTTCGTCCCACCACGGCCAATTCCTTATTAGACTTGCCATCTCCATCGGCCGGAGCTGCCTTCTCAAGCCTGGCCTTTCGCTTCCTGGCCGCTAGGATTCCCAGTCGTCGCGCAGTCTCGGCTCGTATCCGCGCCCGTGTTGTCCTAGGCTTCCTCCTCCGCGCCTGTACTGTCGGTGTGTTGTCGTCTGCCATCTCCTTTTGCGCGCGAGCTCTCAGTCGTCGTGGCACCCGCTTGGGGTTGTGACTCGCCGTGCGACGGCGCAGACCCCGAGGCACCTTTTGAAAGGCGCGGGTGCTGCTCACAGCCTTGGACGTGGCCATGCTCTGTTCCAGCGACCTGATCTCGAACTCGTGAGCAGCCACGAAAGCTTGGAGGTCGAGCTCGCCATCTTTGAGACCGGCATCGGCAGGCTGAGCGGGAATGGTGCGTGCGACATGGGGTTTGGGGCGCTTCGAGGTGAAGTTATCGCTGCGGGCATTGGGCGCCGGGGTGTCGGCCTTTCGCTTCTTGGCTCCTTGCCCAGATGGGCCTGCAGCAGCAGAGCCCGGAGCCATCGCGGGAAGGGTATCGAGCTGAGGTGCGGGTTGTGAGTTGGACGAGATAATGAGCGTGGTAGTTACAGTCGCCAGGACGCGAGGTGATGGCAAAGAAAATAAAGCTTTATCGATAAGGACTGTTGTGCATGTGCATGGGCCGGGACGAAATGCCCCTCCAGCCCACTTCCAACCTGTCGCTCCCTTGCAAAGTCGGCGTTGAAGCGACGGATTGGATGCTCAAATGTGGAAAGGGCGAATTGGAACAAGCTATTGTCTTCAAGGTGAAGCTAAGCGGTAGACTGGGTGGCAGCCGTGCCGTATCCCCACGAATCACAGTGGCCTCTACCTACCGTTTGGCCCTAATTAGAATCACCGGATACGTGATTGATCCAACCAACACTCCATTCTATCAAGAGAATCTAGTCTAAGACCCTAGTAGCCCTATAAGGCTACCGTCACTTGTATAGTAACTCCTTTCCATCTATCTCCTTATAACCTGAGCTACACCATTGACCAGACTCCCAACTTTCCCAACCCTCTTTCGCCAAATCCCCATGCCTTCCTAACCATTCCAAACGCCCAAGCCCAACCAGAGAAGTCTTTTCTTGCAATTAGAGGACCTCTGTGTCAAGACATCGTGTATCGTCTAATTCCCTTGTATCTGCTTCAGTCTGCAACAGCGTAATGCCTCCTCACGGCCTCAGCCAGCTGCCCAGGAGGTTGACACTTTGAGCACAACCTGTGGGCCCTAGAGTACCTATTAGTATCTGTCTTTAGCGGAGCAGAGACGGAGAGGACAGGGTATTGATGTCAAGGCACTTGCCAGAATTCAGGCGGATCTACAACGTTGGGGGTGCACGGCTTCTCGTTCCTCTCATAGTTTCGACACCACCTTCGTACGATCCAGGCATGGTGTCTGCACTGAAACTCGACCTGCGATTTTACTTGTTAGCAGGGATGCCCAGAGACAAGGGAGAATTGTTAATTGCAAATCATACGTAGAAGTAATCGCACATGATCGGATAGAGTAAATCACTCTGATGAAGAGAGGCCTTGAATTCGACAACGATCGTCTTTTGTTTGCATGACAAGACTGGGCTCGATTCCATCCCAACCAAGACTCTCTCTCTACCCCTTCTTTTCTCCTCGGCCCAAAACAAACCCTCGCAGCCCGAAAGTGCAAGTCGGTGGAGTTCACGGTGAGACGAGTAGTGACGCTGAAAGTGTCACCGGGCCATCACACGTCTTGGGCCTCATATTGCTTCTGGCTGGAGCGCCATCAAAACCAAGCGATGCAACATGCAACCCGGGCAGCGCAAGGAGGCGGCAGACGAATCGGGGATACTTGTCTGAGATAACATCATCTCACGGGGCGGGTCGCGTTTCCTCTTTCCCCGTGGGGAGAGGAAACGTTGAGCTTCTTCTACGTAATGCCGGACTGGGATATGGCATGTTCCAAGGAGCCAAACAGACAACGTCTAGTAGTCAGCAAGCAACGGGCCTCGTCTAACCACAGCCCTAGCACGAAGGAAGCTCCTTCAGCTAAGCGATAGGATCTGTCACTTGAGCTTGTTGAGATCCCGATGCCCTCTGCCCTGGCCCTCTCTAGAGACAGCAGCACTAGTGCTGCACCCTCAAGCTCAACGGCTGGCTTTCTTGAATGATGGCTGGCTGAGCTGAAGTGAGAAAGTGGGTTTGTTCTGCAAGTGTCTCGACCGTTGGCACGGGTTCAGATCGAAATCGACTACGCAAATTCGTATTGTATCGTATGCACCTCCATACCAGGAAGGCTCGTTTCTACGGGTCCCCGTTTTCGTTTCCCCAGCCTCGACTGCTAGTCTAGTGCCTGCCCGGCCCCCGGTCACGGACGATGAAACAAGAGGAACTGGTGGCGGCTCGTAGGGTCGGATCGCGAGAGATGACCCGCATATGCTCGGAATCCAAGGGAGAGGTTTTGGCTAGGTCGCGGTGGAGCCCAGCCCCCTGTGGCTTTCCGCCCAAGCCCAGACACTTGTACTGTAAGCAGGGCTGTGGCGTTGCAGTTCGCAGGGGGCAAGGGCCACCCTAATAAGCAAGTTGCATGTCATTGTGATGTGGATGGAATTACATGTGACGATATCTTCAACATCCTCCCGTCACGGGGAAGCCAGAGCAGGAAACCCTCTGGACAAGCGCCCTGTCGCATCGCCCGCTGGCACCCTCCACCCCCGGCTGCTGTGCTGTACTGTACTGTGCCTAATATTAAGCTCTCCCACGTGCAAAACGCCGTCGTCCAGCGGCCCATCACAAGGCTGCGATAGGGGACCGCTCCCTCCGGGCCAGCGCCGGCCGCCTCCACTAGGTGCTGTAGAGTTGGCATCGTCTGCCACGCCCAAGCCAGCAAAGCAGCATGGCCTCTTTAAGTAAGCTCCAGTCCCTCCCCGCCGAGGCTATGACGCCAGTCATCATTCATTCATTCCCTCGGTTTCGCTCTTGGTTTCTTTCAGCCTCCTTTTTTCGCCGACGTCTCTCCAGCAGCCTCACCTCATCTCATCCGCCTACTCGTCATCCACCCCCCTGTTGGCGAGATGCGACGCTGTGGGAGACTGTGGATGGTGCGATAAGATAGAGACGGCGACTGCAGCTTGAGTGAGCTGGGCTTACTGTGACTGGCAACGCCAAGTATCTGAGCATATGATGCAAATAATCTGATCAAGATAATACCTCTGTGACTGCATATAACTAACATGGACTTTCTCAAACCTCAAGTTGGCAAGGCTCGAAAGGTGAGCCCTCAAGTCCCCTATCATGACTCCTGAACCCCTGCTAACTCGCCTCACCAGCCCAAGTTCGAGCTTCATCTCAAGGTACATTTCACGCTCAGCCCCATTCAAAGCGGCCCAAGTATAGGATCTTGTCTCACCTTGCTCTCAGATTTATGACCTCAACAACGTCCCTCTCGTCTCGGGTCAGTCCTTTATCAAATGGCATCTCGCCCACTCCATGAACGCCGAGCATCGTGGCCGTACCGCAAAGTGCCCCATCGCCAATCATAGGGTCGACTACGGCTTCGTCACTCTTGTGCCTTCCATTCGGATCTCGATAGACCGCAACAACAACCTAACTGAGTGCCCCATCGACTTTGAAGTTGTCCAAGAGTTTGGCATCACCGAAAAGATCAGCCTGGGTGTCGTCCGCCTCAACCTCAGCGAGTATGTCGAGGAGAGTGAGGCCTTTGTCAAAGATGTTTCGTCACCGGGACGCATGCGCAGTGGCAGCATTGGCGTCAGTCCGACTAGGAGCGCGACATCGCGTCCCCGCCGTGACTCGGATGTCATTGAGGATGGCATCGTGAGGAGGTATCTCATGCAAGACAGTAAAGTCAACAGTACCTTGAAGATTGGCATCCTCATGGTTCAAGTCGATGGCGAACGCAGTTACATTGCTCCTCCTCTCAAGACAGCTCCCGTATTTGGCGGTATCGGCGGCATCATGGGCGAGTCAGTGGAGGACGAAGTTGGGCGTAGGTCTACCTGTTGATCCCCTTTCTTGAAACCGACTGACGTATTCCAACAAGCTGTCCCCAGCATCTCGAAACCACGCGATGCTGCTGAGCTTCAGGACCTTTACCGCAGCGTCCTTTCTGCCTCCTGGTGCCGTCAGCCCACCGAGTTGTCGGCTGAGGAGGTCATCGAAGACATTTTTAGTGGTGGGAATGGCTGGAAGACCAAACCTCACAACGCTTCCCCTGACACAGATGGAGACGATGACGATGATGACGACCTCGATCACCGTGACACGCTTCGTCCCCGCGATGTCCGCCGGATAACTCACCACAATATTCATCACCATCAACACCATGGCGCAACGAACAATAGGACGCCATCCCCAACGCACGCCCACCCGAACCACCACCCTCCTGGTAACTCCCACCGTCGCTCGCCAAGTAACTCGAGCGACAAGAGTTTCTCTACTGTCACTGTCACACCGGCACACCGGCGGAAGGGCGTTCGCATCCACGAGCTCGATCATTCACGTAGCCTGGCGAGTATGACTTCCACTATGTCGCTTAGCAGCGACGTCCTGCGTGAGGTTGGTTATAAGGGAACCCGTGAGATCAGAGAAGATGATTTGCGGAACGACCTCATCGCCTGGCACCTACCAGGCCCTGACGGTGGACAAGTCATGTAGATGAGGGAGCCTAGGCATCGCAATAGACGGACAGGGAGTTAGGTATGGATGGACACGGGCGACTTTGTTATCAGCCTTTGGAACATAATTCACTGTATTATAATCACAGAAGCGCTTCAGTCGAGACGGCACATGATTCAATTTTGAAATCTTTAATTCAAAATCTTTAAAACGTTTCAGTCAGTCAATCCATCCCGGGTGTCCCTAGGCATCGGAACTCCCTCTATCTGAGACCTCTAGAATCTACCAAGAAAACCCATGCTTTTAGACATCCTTCCTCTCTAGTTATATACCCACTCGTAAACATCATTGTGGCTTCGTCATCTTATTTCCTGTTCGTAAGGCCAGCAATTACAGGCCCTGAATGTTTCCTCGCACGCCGCCCTTGCCGCCAACTTCCCGGGCCGTGACAGTAACGCTGAGGTCGGCCAAAACATTAATTGTAACCTCAACCTTGCCACCCGCCTTGACGCCCTTGATGGCAGCTTCAGCGAGCTCGCCGCCGATCTTCCAGACCTTCTCGCGCTTCTCCTCCTCCTCGTCGGAATCATCAAAGTCAGAGTCGTCCTCATCCTTGTCCTCATCCTCATCGGCCTTCTCGGGCTTGGGCTCAGGCTTCGTCACCTTGATGTGAGTACCTCCCTCGACAACCTTGATGAGAACATCACCGCCATCCTTGGGAGCGGGGATGCGAATGGTGCGCCGGGCAGGGGCAGCGGTCTCGGCGGGCATGATAGGTGTGAAGACATCCTCACCATCAGCGCCGACAGCAATGACACCAATGGCGTTGGAGATGTGCTTGACAGTGGTGACAGCGGGGTGAGTGGACTGCTCGATGTCGGCGGCCTCATACTCCTGGATGAGAGAGGCCTGGAGGGCAGCACCACGGGCCTGGAGCTCAGAGGGGTTGATGGCGGCAGTGCTGGTGGCGGGAGCGAGGATGTTGGTAGTCTCAGGGAAGATGCCGCGCAGGTTGTTGGCAATGCGAGGGGTGTGAGAAGTGCCACCGGACAGGATAACCTCGTCAATATCAAGGACATCAAGACCAGCCTTCTTGACAACAGCCTCAATGAGTCGGTTGAAGCCCTCAAACACCTTGCGGGCAACCATCTCGTATCGTATCCTGTTGATGGTGACAGAAAAGTCGAAGCCATCCGCCAGACTCTCCACGCTGAACTGAGCGTTGCTGCCCAGGCTCAGAGCTCGCTTGGTAGCCTCAGACTCGAGTCGGAGCTTGGCAAGACTGCGAGCGTTGGACCTGGGGTCAACGTTGTGCTTCTTCTGGAACTCCTTGGCGAAGTGGTCCATAAGGGCCTGGTCCAGGTGGACACCGGCGTACTCGTAGTCGTGAGCGGTCGCAAGGATGGTGTACATGCCACCTCGCGAGGCGACAACGGCAACATCAGAGCGGGTGCCACCAAGGTCGGCAACAACGACAATCTTGTCTTCAATAGTGGCCTCGGGGCGAGCATCGTAAGCCAGAACCGCGGCTACGGGGTCAGAGATGAGCTGCAAAATCTCAAGGTCGGCATCGTTGGCGGCCTTGATCAGAGCCTCTCGCTGCTTCTCAGAGAAGTTGGTGGGGACGGTAATAACGGCAGAGGTGACCTTCTTGCCCAGGTAATCGGAGGCAGAGCCGACAAGTCGTCGCAGGTATCGGGTGGCGACCTCGGAGACGGGAATAGAGGATGCCTCGTCGCCCTTGTCCTTAACGGTGAAAGCAACGGAGCCATCAGCATCCTGGGGGTGGGCGGAAGCGTGTGAGTGGGTAGGGTCGATGGACTTGAATCTGGGCGCTTCGAGTTAGCATGGCTGTTGTGGCGATTTGATCCCGAAAGTCGAATGGTTGACGAACTCTTGACCCAGGAAATCTCGGAAGTTGGCGATGGTGTTGTCGGGGTTGCGGACGAGGAAGTTCTTGGCCTGGCCACCATAGTACTCGTCGCCGTCAACATAAGACAGGGCAGTAGGGATTTGTCGATCTATTCAGAAGAGGCGTTAGCAACCAATCTTTCACCCTTTAAGAGCGCAAAATCTTGGATCACAAGACATACCGCCATCCTCGTTGGCAATAACCTCAGCCTTGTCATCAACAGTGAAGGCGATGGAGCTGTTCGAGTTGCCAAAGGTGAGGCCAATGGTAACTCGGTCGCCAGGCTCAGGGCCCGGCTTGGCACCTGCGTTGTCACTCATAGGGTCGGTCGAAGGTGTGATGTCGTCGAATAGGGGGAAGAGGAATCGCCAAAAGACCCGTTGCCTTTTGCTCGTCGACTGGAGAGTGAAGTGAAGGTTGGTGGTGAGGTGAAGTTTTGGAGGGCGGGCTGGTGGTGATGGGTGGTAGTGGGGTTCTTTTCACCTCAGAGGAAAAAAAAACTGCCCGCTACTGGAAATCGCTGATCGCCCACACTTTTTACAAGATACGTACCCACATTTCTTATCGTTATCTGTGCCCCACTGACGCATCCTCTTTTCTTCGACGACAGGCCCAGTATTTGGGGCTGTCGCATTGAAGTTCAAGTTGAAGCTTTCTCGCCAAACCCGAACAATCAAGAGCTTTCACGATTATCTCTAGAACGCCAAAATGGCCTCCGAAGCTGTATTTGTACTGCCCGGCGACAACATTGATCCGTCTCTCATCCCCTCACATCCGAAGAAGCCTCTCCGCCTCGGGCCTGGCTTGCGCCATGTCCCACCCAACGACATCGTCCCTACACTCGCCGGTCAGCTCATCACCGATCGACAAAAGAATGCAATTCGTGTAGAGAATGCTCGAGGAAGAGTATGTCTTGGCTCTCCACTCAATCAATGCTATTCGGGGGCTCAGGCTAATAATACTGCAGTACACTCCCCGTGTCGGCGAACTCGTCATCGGAACCGTGCAGCGCAGCGCAGCGGAAATCTTCTACGTTACCCTCTCCGACTACACAGCACCCGCTCTCCTCCCCCAGCTCTCTTTTGAGGGCGCTACGAAGAAGACTCGCCCCCAGCTCACTTCCGGCGCTCTGGTCTACGCGCGCGTCGCTCTCGCCAACCGCCACATGGACCCAGAACTCGAGTGCGTATCCGCGTCGACAGGCAAGGCCGATGGATTAGGCCCTCTACCCGGAGGGATGCTTTTCAACGTGTCCCTGGGTATGGCTCGGCGCTTGATGATGCCCAAGAGCGTACAGGAAGGTCGGGTGGTGGTTCTGGAGGAGCTGGGCTCTGCCGGGCTTCAGTTTGAGACGGCGACGGGGAGGAATGGCAAGTTCTGGGTGGATAGTGAAAGCGTCAAGACAGTCATTGCGGTTGGCAGGGCAGTACAAGAGACGGACGAAAAGAGGTTAGACGTAGAGGGCCAGAAAAAGCTCGTGAGGAAGATCATCAAGGACTTGAGCTAGAGCAGACACGCGGAGGAAACCTGGTGCCGGACTGGCACTTCTTCTTTTATCTGCATTGATGAATCGCTCAGCTGTACATGGCTGTACGAAAATAGATACCCAAGAACGAATAATCCTGGTTCGTCTTCTATCAGACGATCCTTTCTTTCCCATGACCAAACGCCCAGTCCTACACGTCTTTGGCGTGTTACTTTTTTATTGGACCCTTAGCCTCCGATGCCCAAAGATGCTGCCATGTAACGAGAGTATGAATCAAATCGCTCTAAGAAAACAATCAAGTAAAGTAAGTGGTGCGGCCGGGACAGGCGCCGGTATTTCGACAACTCCAGATCTGCCGCTGGTTGTCCCGGCCATGCAATATTTCCGCAAGGACCCAACGCCGGCCTCACCATGCTCGCTTCGTATACACAACTCCTTGTCGCTGCCAGAATGGATTAATGCTTTGGAGACCTAACAGTCTCAGATGTCTGTGTTCCTGGCACATGGCAACACGGTCCTATCGCTCTCGTTAAGAGTTCGAGTTGTAAGCCAAGCGCTCTCACATGCCTCCCATCTCCTGATCGACCTCTTCAGGTTCGGGTAGATATCTCTGATCCATATTGTGGATCTTTGTCATATGTCGTTTCCAGTTGTCTTTGCGAGGGAATCCCTTGCCACCTTGCCGGGAGTAGTCGCATCCTGGCACCGCACAATGGAACTTCTTCTTTTTCTCGTGGCGGTCATTGATATGTCGCTGGAGATGAGTCTTGGTTCCAAATCCCATGTCGCAATTCGGGTAAGGACATTTGTGGTTCTTGGTATGATATCGCTGATGATGCCTGGTTGTGGTTAGCTTGTCTTTTGCGCATGGTTAACAGCTTCAAACTCACTTCAGCTTGTGCGGCTGGTCAAAGACTTGGTTACAACCAATCTCGTCACAGGCGTAAATGCCATTCTTCGGAGACAAGTTAGCTGCTGCGCCGTTACTGGGCGATGCGCTGTGCCGGTAGTCAGACGATGCAGTCACCGAGTTAGGAGATGGTGTGTCGAGTTGCGTAGCAGGAGTATTTAGAGTCGAGGGATTGGTAGACGTGGGTCCAGGTTGGGGAGTAGACGCATCGGAAGGATAGCTGGGGTGCCGGGCGCTCATGTCGGGCAAAGGACTCAAGTGGCTAGTGTGTGAAGGAATGTCGTCCATGAAAACGTCATGCCCCTCCGCAGGCTCCTGCTTGGGGGGCAGCTCGTTTTGCGTAGGAGTAGGCGATTGAATGATAGGTAGAGGCTGAGGATTGTTGGGAGGGAGTGTTAGTGGAGAGGGAGAGTCCATGGGCTCTTCTCGTTTTGGCTCTGTCGAAGAGCCGGGATTGGGAGAGGATTGAGCCATGTATAGCTGATAATCTGTACGATGCCATACCTCGCTCTCGGTCGAGGCTGGCATAATGTCCATGGGATTTACAGTGCCAGGAGCAGGATTGGTGGGCGGGGATTGCGACGCATTAAACTTGAATGCAGTTGGCGGAGACTCTGGGGGAGTCTGCACAGCCCCCTTGGGCAAGGTAGATGGTAGTGCAATCGGCGAACCCAGAGCCTGGGTCTGAGCAGCGGGTACTGGCAATGAGTCGGCATCTGGAGGAGTAATGTCGATGGGAGACTCGGTCGGGTCCCCTACAGTCGTGATTCGCTGCAGCGATGCATCCTGGGTAGCTTGATGTGCCTTCTTTGTCGTGTTCTCGTGACCCTCAGCCAAAGAGAGTGAGGTTGGTGAGCCCACGGACTGATCTCGCGTGCTCTTGCGACTAAACATGTGTTTCAAGTTATACCTCAAAGAACTGCCGCGTGATAACGTGCGCTGGGGCTGAGGTTGAGGCTCCTGGGTCGTGAACATGCCGAATGCCTCCGAGGGTATTGACGGGCTATAGTAGTCTGCGTTGGTTCCGCTGAGAACTCCATTGTGTGCATCGCCGATAGCCTGGGGCATGTATTCTCCGCTGTAATCATTAAATGGCGCCGATCGAGGTATCGTGTCGTTGACTCCTGGCTGAGCATTGTTGGGGCCGAAAGAAGAGACGTTGGTATCGAGTCGCGGCGTGTGAACTTGCTGACCATGAGCTTGGCCGACAGGGTGTGCTAAGCCATCATGAGGAGTCCACGCCAAGTCCTTTACAGAGCCTTCAAGTCCGCCGCGAGCGAGCTCTCCGGATGGCTTGAATGAGTCTTGCGAGGATACACGGCGCTGATTGTCGTCGGTGGCCGGGCCGCCGGGGGCTGGAACCTCGCCCGTCTCCGGGTCGCAGATGTCGGGAGGGCCATGGAGAGATCGCTGTTTCCGTCGCCGGACACGTCGGATAACGAAGGGATAGAGACAAAAGGCGAGGAGAGCAACGCCTACGATGGCGCCGACGACGACGCCGGCAATGCCCCCATCGCTCAGACGGCGCTTAACCAAGACTCCTCGAGGTGCAAGGTGCCCCATCACATGGCTCTTCCTCCCACTTAGACGGTGCAATGCTTCCATCAAATCGAAACCCGCCGAGCTCGAGGGCGCGCGTGGCAAATGCGAAGGTCGGGTGGTGACCAGCGGCAGCTGGCGAGAGCTGATGGGAGCTGGTGGTTGAGGTTGAAAGGCTGATCGTTGGTAAGCTCTTGTCGTGTGTGCTGAATAGGATTATCGGGCGGGGCGGCGGTCGCTGGAGGTTTGGGGGCCTGGGAGGCCGCCGCTGTCGATGCTCGGCGAGAGAGAGACACTCGGTGGGAATGTGAAATGGGCCCGTTACGCTGGCGAGCCAAAGCGAAGGCTCGTGCTTCTTGGAAGGGTCGTCTGGGAATAGAAAGACAGGGGGAGAAAAAAAAAAAGGGAGACAACTTCAGACACTCATGGCATCATGGGTGAGAGGATGGGTAAGAAGGCGACGACGCATCGCACGAGCAGGGAAATCCGGGGGGCGGTCGTCAGCAGTGCAAGCGCAAATGGACGCGAAGCAGCACTAACTGGGTATTTATCGCGCCTCTCCAGGGCCTCCAGGGCCTTTTCAGCCTCCCCAGCAAAGAAACGGGGCCCACCTAAGCTGCTGGGCACAGGCACGTCTTGATTGGCCGACAGGAATGGCTGCGCCTTGCTTCCCGCACACCGGCCACGGTACCTAGGGAGGTACTGTACCTGTGATAGCGGTGCGACCAAGATTCGAGTCTTGATCCTGGGAGATGGAGGTTTCGCATCTCACAACCTGGAAGGGGCGTGGGTGTCCGTCACTACCTTCTTTTACTACCTGGTAGCTTGCAATCGATATTCTTCTTTACACAGCTCCCAATATGCGTCATACAACGCTCGAATTGGCTCTTGTGAAACGTCCCTACAGCGTGCATTCCGGGAGGCAGGGCCCCCAAAAGCCCCCCGTTAGGTCAAGCCACGCTAGTCTTGATTCGCTCCTTTTTCAGCCCCCGTCTACCGTGTGTCTTGAAGCGTGTAAATGTTTCCACATTGCCTTGGTTCTTGAGCGAGACGAGGCCAGAGGAGAGGTTGGTTTAGGGGAGCTTCAGGCACGTGCAACAGCTGAATACAGACGTGGGACCTGCTGTGCTAGGGGCTCCATGAAGCAATTTACAAATAAGCGCTATCAAAGCTTGACTCGAGTATCCGTAATAGTTGAACATCCATGGACTGAGTCCCATCCTGACCCCCGTACCTCGGCATGCTTGACGCGGATGGCTGAAGAGTGAGTGAGTGATACGAAACATCGGTGCGTCCGATGCGGTTCTTTTGTTTGTCATAACGCAGCCCAGTCTCCTCCAAACTCAGCCTTCCAATTAGCTCGCTACCCTCCTCACTGACGTGCTGCTAGGGATGCAGCCACGACAGCCAACTCGCCAGCCCTACGAGAGCCAATTATACCCTAATGTGCCCAGGTTCGTGAATTGATACCAGATCAAGCTTCGGCTGACCGCATTACGTACCGGCGGGATGTCGGCTGGATGCTGTCATCCGTGAAGTGATGACATTCAATACCACCGAGTATACGAGCAGAGTCCGTCCCATCGTCGTCAGTCAATGCTGATCGCAAAGCCCTCATTCTCTCCTACAATCGCGGCGTCAAATATTTTATCCCGAGTCTGTTATTGCCAGACGTGACGTAGAAGCAATTGTTTGCCACCTTTGAGACAGACTTGGTGCAATTCATATTGTTCTAGGCCCTCATCATTGCAGCTTCTAGATCGGCAAAAGTTCCTTGAGCCACCAATGTCCGCTTTATCCGTAGGGTGTCGGGCCTTGCAGCTCTCTCAGCGCGCACGCCTCCAAGAGAGACCGACACCTGACATCTTTACAATACTATCCTCGCTGCTTGATATAGTAAAACCTGCACCCAACACATGATGTTCAGATCAAACTATGATATCAACACCATTCATTGTACTGAGCCTCAACCATGCTTCGAATTCAACACCAAGCTCGGAGCTGCGCCACAGAGATCTACAACACATCCCATCCTCCATGATCCATGGTGCCACACTACTGTAATAGACCCTTGTCTTGGCTTCCATTGAGTATGAATTGGGGGCCATAATCTCGCATCCTCCTCCGATGAAACGCCCATCGGGCTTCGCGCCAGTCCGTTCCCTTCATGTGCCGGCATTGTCATTGTGCAAGAAGCACAACTGGATCACCCTTGGATGATATTATCGGATCGGATGCCTCTCTCTGAGGCCTCATCCCAATCAAGTTCAACCCCACGAATGCCAATTCCGCAAACTTTTTAGTCGCGTGCTGCCAAGACGGGTCTTCTCCACTGTCGCGACGTCTCTCCCCCAAAGCACCGTGGCTGGTGGCCTCCAAATACACCCCCTCTGTGTTTGTAGTCTCTAGCCGCTTTCACATCACCATTGCAACCTTGTTCTAACCTCAAGTCAATCATTGAATGCTACTTGCGTAACTATTAGAGCTTGTCTTGCTTTATTACTCCTGAGCCTGCGATACATATCTTTGTCTCATCGGGATGCCGCCATGTTCATTATTGAAAAAAGACAAACCCAATTCGCGAAATCAACCAACCGAGCCAAACAGCAGAAACAGTTTAAAGAAAACACTCGCGTCTCAAGGCATGCATCCCTATTCCTCACACCACCTCGCATAATTCTCCAACTTAGATGCGAAACAATCGGCCATTTTTGACAGCATCATCCCAAATCTTCGAGGTGTACTCCGCTCGCACAAAACGACCACGGCTGCTGCGGAAATTCATGTGAGAGTGCATCAAGATGATTTCCGCCTGGCGAGCTCGAGTAATCGCCACGTTCAGTCGCTGAGGCTCGTTCATGAACCCGGCCTTAGTTGTTCGCACCATATCAAGAAAGACAACGTCTGCTTGGTTGCCTTGGGCCTTGTCGACTGTCACTACCGCAACTCTGTCTTGCCAGTCCGTTGGCCATTGCTTAGTCTCAACAAGGTATTGATGCACCGCTGTTCTGTACGGTGTCTGGATCATGATGGTTCCGGGTACGCTCGCATCCGTGACACTTCGAAACTCAGGGTCTTGGAGCAGCTTTTGGACTTGTTCAATAATCCAGTTGTGATGGGCAGGATTCCAAAAACTTCTCCGCTGTGTTTGCTCCCGACTCTGATTAAGAGCAATGACGATTCTGTTCTCGTCCATGTTCTGTGCCTGACCCAGCCTCTGGAGATAACCTTTCAAGTATCGTACGCTTGCGGGGTATTTTGCGATTCCGCGATAGCCAGAGGTCATTTGGTCCTTGTAGAACAAGTGCGATGGTAATCTGTGCAAGTTCCCATGTGCACGCTTGTTTACAAGCAACCTGCTATTAATCGCACCCGCCATGTCTGCTCTGGCCATGAGACTCAGACGCAGCTGTTCGGCATGCGGGTTGAATTGAAGGCCCTTCTTGACCGCGTCCCGTCTGTCACCACTTTTGACGAATGGTCTGGTTTGGTTGACATCGCCTGTCAAAATCCAGGCGATGGGATCAAAGAATGCGATAGGAATCAGAGTCGTGAGCTCTCGTGCATGAGGGGCTTCGTCAATGAAGACGACTTCTGGTCGGAAGAGCTTGGCGAAACTGCCGTAGGCTGCGACAGGTGTAGTAGCAATAAAGTCCGTCTGTGCCAAAACAGCTCTGTAGAGCATTGCTACTTGGCTTCTAAGTGACTTCCAGTCAGCACTGCTCAGCACTTGACCGGCGTCCATGTTGGCCAGAGCTTTCTTGATCGTCGTGAAACAGTCATGCTTGTGCTTCTCATAGTACTCCCAGGCCTCTTCGTCTAGGGTAGGAGCCTTGTTAGAGTTTCGCTCAACGTTGGTATGTTTGCTGATGCTGGCCGTCGTCAAGAACTTCTTAGTAAAATCAAGTTCAGTGGATGTATCTTCATCCTGAGCAGGAGCGGACCCGTTCAGCTTTGAGCTGTGACGCATCTCGTAGGGCCATCCATGCATACGAACGATGCGTAGCCTAAGGCCGGCTGTTTTGCACAGATTGTAGTAGCGATCTGCAGCATCATCCACCGTTTTGTTAAGATCAACCACGAACAGAATTGGGCTACGTCGTTTCTTGAACCCTGGACGTGACCTGGACTGTATGAGTGCGGAAACCACCATGTTCCACTCGGTCTTGCCTGCACCAGGGCACCCGTTGACGAAATATAGACCGTTGGGTATCTTGCTCAAGCCTTCGAAAGCAGCTCGGTGGTCGGCATTGAATGACTTGAACCGTTTGACAATCACCTTTGGAATCCGGTGTCCCGGATAGGCAGGATCCTTGAGATGAGGAAAGACGTTGTGGAGGTTCTCCGTCATCTGATAAGAGTTGCCGAAATCCATGATCATCCGGAACGCAAGTTTAGCCTTGTGGCTGACTTGGCGATCTTGATAGCGAGATTCTTGAGTGAACCTATGAAGAGCGGCAAGTTCAGCCTCAAATGTGTTGGACGACGTATCCCACGTGAGGGTGATACTCTGATGGGCGGCTTCATCCAGCGTCAGACTCGAGAAATCATCCAGTGCAGAGGCAGTCTGCATAGATTCCATCAAATCGAGTTCGACATGGCTGCCTTCTTCCGTCTTCCACGATCGAGGAACGTCGACCTTGAAGGCCGCGCATTTGGAAACCGCTTGATTGGGAAGAGTCTCAACATCCTCGTAAGGATTAGGGATACGAGTAGCATGCAAATGCACAAGGGAAAATTTCCCTTCGGCAGTTTCGATCCTCTTTTCCACGTCGACAGTGAAATGATCCGTCAATGCAGGGAAAACAAGGTCGTCGGATGTCTTGGGGACGATCACTAAGAAGACCCAAGATTTGGTGAACGAGGTTGTGAGGCTGGGGATTGGCGCGATAGGCCACGCCTTGAAAGGCATCCGCTTCTCATTGCAGCGCTTCAATACTTCCTCCTCATTCTTCATCTCGATGAGAGTTCCTTGCTCATGTCGCCAGATGTAGACATCGGGGTCTGGAAAGATATGCAGCGGTGCAATTGCCTAGACCAGTCAGCCACAAAAGAGCTACCTCGGATTAGGATGATGCTGCCAGGCACTCACTGTCTCTGTCTCCAGGACCGGATGGGATTGCACAACAGTGCTGGACATGATGAATAAGAAAAGGGCCTGTAGAATACTATCTTGTGGCCTTCTCTCTCTGCGCGGTGATGTGATAAGGTCTAAGAAATGCGATGCGAACAACGGGCGTGGTGACAAACCGCCGACGACGGGAGGGATAAGGTCGGAGAGGTAGGGTATCGAAGAGAGACTCGGAAGAAAGGGAAAAGTAATTAAGGCTGATTGGGTTGGGTTCTATTCGTTTCACGAGCCCAGAAAGCATGAAGCGCTCTTCGAGATGGATGTGCCTCTTGCGGAGAGAGTGCTGATGCTCAGGGCAGAAATCGTGAAGAAGTTAAGGGTGAGGAAGGAAGGAAGGAGGAAGGAGAGAAGGCAGCCAGTGAAATAAAAGAAGGGGAGGAACAGGCAGGTGCGGCGTTCGCGGTTGCCGTTTACCTGCCGGCTGCCAACAGCTGTCAGGCCTGCAGCCGTTTGCTCTCCGCCCCACAAACAAAAGTGACAATAGGAAGAAGAGGTGAGGAAAATGTGAGAGAGCGGAACGGGAGAGATGATGGCTTAAAAAGTGAGGCAGAGTGGCAGTGAATCACCAGCAAGGAGCTTGCCGTAGATCAAGATGGAGATTGAGCTCCTGAGAGCAAAGTCTCGCATGTATTTAGACAGAAATGCAATTGTGTACGATCACACGTCAAGAGCAAATCAAGTATACTAAACCAGTCAATTAATCTTCATGACAGCTATCTCAAGAGCTTGCTATCTACTTGTAGCCCCCAGGGACTTAGGAACAAGTACGTGCTTAGATATCATACTCCACCGGCCATCCCCTTACACCCCATAACAGTAGTCGATCATCCTGCCCTCTGGAATGACTTGTCCAAACGTGTACATGCGCACAATCAGTCTCCCTCAAGACAGTGTAAAGTGCCAGGCCAATAATCCCCAGTCCTTCATCCAAATGTGCATCTCCTTCGTGTGAGAACGCCTTCAGGGTCTACGTCAAGTCAATGACCATAGACTCGGATCGCCAACCGGCTCTCGCGCGTCCGTTCTGACTATTTCCACTCATGTCCATGACAATTGCTTCCATCATCTCGGGGGAGGGACGGACTTCGTCTTCGGAAACGTCTGTGGTAGTGGCAGTTGCGTCTGACTCGTCGTCAACGAGAATGGTGTCGTCGCGGGGATCGTAGGGCGAAACACCATCCTGCTTCAGCAGCCACTGCTCAACATGCTTGTAGAGTACGCTGACTGTGTTGGGTGGGAACGCATTCCCAATCTGTCTCTTGATAGACGTCATGGTGCCCAGGAATTGATGGGTCTTGGGGAACCCTTGGAGGCTAGCGAACTCTCGCAGGGTGAGGTTTCGCGTGCCATCCGGATAGTAGAAATCACCCCCGCGGGTCGTAATAGTGC
The DNA here is from genome assembly GCA_013266205.1 of Fusarium decemcellulare. Lineage (NCBI taxonomy): Eukaryota > Fungi > Ascomycota > Sordariomycetes > Hypocreales > Nectriaceae > Fusarium > Fusarium decemcellulare. Next base: position 23,735 of record JAAGWO010000764.1, read on the forward strand.
CGGCTAGGCGGTTTGGGTCATAAGGAGCTCGTCGAGGTTGGTAGCGCCTCACATTGTTGAGATCATGGAGATCGTCTCCTGGTCGGATACCTCTGAGGGCCTTGCCGATAGTGTTGTAGGGCAACAGACCATCTTGGCCATCGTCACTGTGAGTTGCCTCGGGGAATGGTGGAAGCCTCTCGCCTGGCGCGGCAGCAATTATGATAAGCCGCTTTCTGTCCTGTGCTGCACCCCAAGTACAGAGCCTGACCACTTTCCATCGCACAGAGTAGCCGAACTGTGTAAAATCTCCGAGAAAAGCGTGGAAGTACTCTGCATGGCGATCATGGGTCAGGCCGAATGTCTGTTCGACAGTGATGATACGCGGTCGGAGCTTCTTGAGCAACTGGTTGCAACTGTAAAGAGCAAAAATGTTGTCATCGTCTTGCGCTGAGGCGTGGGTGTGCGCCGGTGAAAAGAACTGGCACGGGGGCGAGAAATGGAGGACATCGACACGCATGTGCCCTGTTCTATCATCCGAGAGGAACTGATCCAAGGACATCTTAAAGAGTTCAGTGTCAGGGAAGTTGGTCTCGTAAGTGTCCCAAACTTCTGGGGCCTTGTCCACGGCATATTGGACCTTGAATCCAGCCATTTTAGCTCCTCGAGACACCCCTCCCGCGCCTGAGCAAGAGTCAAACATGGTGTACTTTTGTCCATAAGTTCTCTTCTTCGTGTGGCCCGGGCCAGTGGCTTCAAGATCAATGCAGTAGTCTTGGATACTGCGCGATGGCATCCATGATCCTCCTCTGACTCTGCCTCCTCGCCATCGGTTGCTGAGAATGTCTTCAGAGATTCGATATCGTGTCTCCGGTACCTCGCTCGAGTGGATATGGACCAGAGACTCTTCACATTGCTTCTTTCGGCTTCCTTGTCCAGTGAAACACACCTCCAGCTTCTAGCGGCAGGTCAAGTGTGCAGACTGTCTCTTTGGTCGACCTCTCTCGTTGGGATATTTCGGGTTGAACACAACTCGGTTGAAGTAGGGATACTTGGTATTGGTGACGATCAGGGAATGAGGTTGGATCACACAAGATGGGTCGATATCCACAAACTCTTCAGAGCCTTTGGGGTCGTTTTTGTCGTAGTATAGAAGCATGCATACTTCATTCGACTTTTTGGGCAGCTTTCCAAGGGCTGCGCGGGCTCTTGTGAAGGGGATGCCACGAATCTTGACTGCGCCCGATTCTCGGCATCGAACCACGATCTTGACAAGCACAAACTCCACGAGGTAGTTGCCGGCGAAGAACTCGCGAACCTCGAGGAACACCCCAGGTTGCACAATGGAACTGTATGCTCGTATCTTTTCAAGCACAAACTCGCCTTCGTTGAGCAGGCGGTGACCCGAAGTGCCCAATTCGACTGTAAGATCAATTACCTCGTCTACCGCGGCGCCAGAGCTAGGTGGAGACTCGTCGATGATGGTGCAGGACGACGACCGTCTCCTTCGTCTACCGAAAGGGGACGGTCTTTCAGTGACAAAGCAAACATCGTCTTCTCCTTCTTCGAGATCGATGAACGGAGTTGACATGTCGAGAAGCCGAGGTCAAGCCAAGGCAGCGGGTGCGAAGGTGTCTAGGTTGCTGTGTTAACCCGACTAGGCATCCGCTGCTGAAGGACAACGACAAACCATACCTGTAGTGCAACGCGGAGAGTGAGGACAGCAAGAAGAAAAGATCCAATGGCCCTTCAATGTCGTGCCTGTGCTCGGCGATTCCCTCAATTCGTTGAGGTGTGAATTGCTGAGATAGCACTGAGAGATTGGCGGGGCAACCTCGCAAGTGCACAGGAGATGAAAGGTGAAAGATTAGAATACTTAGCGAGGGGCGGTGAAGATAGCTAAAAGGTCCAAATCGCGGGGCTGCGATGCAGTGAATGGCCCTGATTGTCCTGTGATTGTGCCCATTTAGGAAGAAGCTGAGAGCAATCAGCGGGATTTGTGACAGTGGCGTTGAGCACTGCTGCGTTTTCAGTGGAGAGAACTGAACTCCTCGTTTGCACTTCGTGTTAAGATTGAGCATGGTCTCGGCCAAACATTTATTTTTAGAATAGAGATGGCTCATCTTGATCGAATTTAATCTACAAACGACAGCCAACAGCACAATCCTAGTGAACCTGCTATCAAACCACCAATACATTTTGTTTCATATAGTCCAATATCCAATCACGTACCTTCTTTGGTGGTTACGTAGCCGCACGACCGTCTACCAAGAACTAAATCACACACCCCTAAATTCATAGTTGATAGTACCAAGACTTGGATATAGTAAGCAGTCATGTCACATCTTTGGTAATTCTAAAGAGATGTCCTCAACTACAGGGAATTGTAGAGGGAATAGGGCTTGGGTAAGTCTCTCTGCTACCTCTTGCACCATGAATATATATCGATCAAGTCCCCTGTGCCAACATAGGTCGATATGCCGTTATCGAGCAAACCTTCCTGCTTGCTGTTGGAGAGAAAGGTTGGTTCAGAAGCCGACACTCGATGAGGCACCACCGACCTCGGGACTCTCGATTAAGTATACTTCGCTCCTAATGACCAACGGCCTTGTGTTGGGCCTTGTCCTTTATCAGTGATATGTGTAAGTCACTTTCTTGGTGAGAAGAACACGACTTTTGATTGGGCGAGCCTTGGTGATCCATTTCAAACGCCAGCCCCTGGTACCTGCGCGGCTGTGGGGTCACGCTAGAGGACGGCGTCCGATCTTTGTCTTGACTGCTGAGGTCATTGACCCGATCAGATTCAGGATGTCAGGACCTACTAAAATATCCAGTATACATGGCTTATGGCAAGCAGGAAAAGGTGACATATATTGACGGCCGGGGACGTCTTTAGACTCGAATTTGGCCATGAACAGGCCCGTTCTACTCTTTGCCGCCAACTGCCTACGATTACCCCATTGGTGCTTTCATTTCCCCAGACTCGTGAACCTAAACACACCACCCCAGCTGACTTGTCTCATTCACACTTGCATCCAACCTTCAAAATCCACCATGACCACTCGAACATTGCGAAAGAGAGGAGTCGCAACCAATCTGAACCATAACTCCGTCAAGAGACAGAAGACCAAGGCCGTTGACCATCATAAAGAGGAGTCACCGGAGGAATTGCCACACAATCTCGGCCCTGTCCGTACTGCCCAAAAGAGCCGCAAACAGGATCCCACGCCAGCTGATAATGCGAATGGGGTACTACATGACGTGAAAATCGAGGATGCTTCCCCTAAGACGAAAATCAGCGCAGAATTTCTGGATGCGCCCTCCCCCGAGCATCCGGGAGTGGTGGCTCGAAGGTCACTTCGACCCCGGCGAACTGCTGTCAAATCTTCATACTTTGAGTCTGACGATGAACCGGTCACGCAGACACCACCAAAGAACACAAGCAGGCGATCAACTATCAAGAAGGAGGTGAAGGGTGAGGAAGAAGACGGCAAAATGGGAGCAGAGCCGGCGGCCCGGAAGCCTGTCAAGAAGACCAAGGATAACCCATACGGACTCACACCTGGCATCACTCCTTTCCCGGAATGGGCAGCCCCTTCAGCAGACGAGTGCGAGGAAGTATATCATCGACTGGCAAAGGTTCATGGAGAAGCCAAAGCACCTGACAAGATACCCGCGCCATCGCTAGAAGTTTCGGGCTGTGGGGAGGTCCCGTCCGTCCTCGATGCCTTGATCCGCACTCGTCTCAGCGCAAACACGTCCAACCGAAACTCGAGCGCCGCATTTAGAGGGCTGGTCAACACATTTGGCACCGTCGATGAAGGCATTGGAAAAGGCAGTGTTGATTGGAACAAAGTCCGAACTGCGCCATTAGGAACCATTGTCGAAGCCATCAAGACTGGCGGCTTGGCACAGATCAAGGGCAAGGATATCAAGGCCATCCTAGAGATGGTTCACGAAGAAAACACGAAGCGAAGGGATGCATTTCTTCAAGAGAAGAAGATGGGGAAGGCGGCCGGGATTGTGGGAGCCGAGGGCAAAACCCAAGGGCAAAAAGACCTTGAGATTTTGAAGACAGAGCAGGACATCCTCTCTCTGGATCACATCCACGGAATGCCCCCGGACGAGGCGATGCAGACCCTGACCAAATTCCCCGGAATCGGTGTCAAGACAGCATCATGCGTCATCCTGTTTTGCCTCCAGCAGCCCAGCTTTGCGGTTGATACACACGTACATCGACTGACAGGATGGTTGAAGTGGATGCCGCCAAAGGCGACAAGGGATCAAACGTTTAGCCATTTGGAGGTTCGCATACCCAATCACCTCAAATACGGGTTGCATAAGCTGTTTGTTCAGCACGGACGGAATTGCATCCGTTGCAGAGCAAACACGAGCGAGGGGAGCGAGGAATGGCACAAGGCAGAGTGTCCTCTCGAAGGGCTCGTTGAGAGAACCGGGAAGAGGCAGTACGCAGGGAAACCTGTGGCGTCAAAGAAGCAGCAAGTCAAGGATGAAGACAGTGACTATGATTAGGGTGACGATATTGGATCAACGCCTCTGGATGTAAATGTATGACTAGAGCTAGTGTTATTTTGGATCATGTGTCAACGCATTTCTCTATCTCCTTGTCGAATTGAGCGAGCCAGGCAAGAGTAGAAAACTTGAAAGTGCGTGCATCCCGTCATCAAACTCTTAGTTGCCCAGGCCTAAAAATATCTATCCCTACCTCCATACCTACCTATCAGCTATCACATTTCCGCAAAAGTGACAGAACAAGAGCACGCAGCATCCTCAAGGACAAAGTTACCAACAACTGCAGCCCCTTCCACCTGACCCTAGAGCAGGAGCACATGGGAAGTTGGCGCTTGGCCGAACATCAGCCGCTGCCCAGCGACCACGGCCCCACTTCTCTCATTAAAACCCCTGCGGAAGAACGCGGCTACAGCACCTTAGGCACTCTCAGGCGCGTCAGAAGCCAAGGCTGTCAAGCTGCGACTGTGCTCTTTTCAAAGCCGATCCTCACGGCACTTTGCAGGCTTGTCGCCTCGCTGAAGAACAAACATCCTCGATAGGAGCTTGAGCTCAAGGCATCTTGGCCAACGATTCCTGCTCATTCAAGTGCGACAGCTTCTTCCATCCACCCTGAGGCTTAGCCAGCTCGACCTTGATGATCCTCCGTTCCCAAGGGCAAAAACGTGCCCCAGCAACCGACCTCGACTCGATACCCCCCGAATTCTACCCTCGACACTAATTTTTCACACCCACCGTTCTCGAGTTTACGATCCTTGGCCCAAATACTGCAGCAACACTTGAATCTCTCAATACCTTCGCTCAACCCATCCCCTGCTTCCGCCCGCATCGACCGAGCATTGTTCGCCCCATCCCCTACAATCCTCGATGATACAACATCGTCGGCGACAACTACCTGATACTCCACCTTGGCTGCGAAATCGAGATATGCGATTACATTGCCACGATACGAAACATGGATCTTCATGAGGAGCTGAGTCAGTGGTACGAGAAAATCCAAAAGTTCCCAAAGGAATGCCACCTGTTGTGCCCTCGTGTCAGCGACGACGACGGCGAGAACTACAAAGTCCTGGACGATCCGGACTCGTCCATATCGCCAGACGAGAAGAAGAGCCGCCTCGAGAAAGGTGACGAGCGCCTGGAGGCTACGTATTGGAACTCCTTGATCTTCGGCTTTGACAAGCAAAGTCAAGGGAAATGGGGAGACGAGCTGGCCGAAAGGCTGAGCAGCTGCCTCAAGCACTGCGCAGACTGCGTTTTCAATTGGCACATGAAACGAAAGGCTATTCTACAGCAATTCAATGAGTGAGTTGGCTTCTATTTCCGCGAGTAGTCGCATGTTTGTTAACGGCACCAGACGATGGGGCGAGGAAGTTGCTCTGCAGATCCAGACTATGCTTGAAACCCAAGATGTTGAGCGCATCGATGGCAGCCTAAGGTGGGCCAAAGAATTCATCGAGAAAATTGTGTCGACCGGTGCTGTATTCAAGAAGTCACAGCTTGGAGAACACTTACCCGAAGTCCATATCGCCGTCTACGAGGCTCTGTGCTGCATGCCGTATATGAAGAACGCGGACCAGCGGGCTACGTTTCAATACGTCTTTCTACGGTTGCAAGGCAAAAATGGTCTCAAACTCGGAACGAAAGATCCCTTGCCTGGAATGACATACTTCATCTTTGATCTGAAAAACCAGGACCGCCGCAAGTGGGCAATAGACAACTACCAGCATCTCGATACCGGCGCTATGACATTGGAACAGTTCGACTGGGCAGTCAGTGATGGCCTTGCAACGGCCATCTGCGACATCAGCAGAAAGGACCCTCAAGCGACAGAGTTATGGCCTGAGATCGAGCAGTTTTGGCATGGATTCAACGAGTTACTTAGAACTTTGAGTGCAGACGTCATCCTCCAACGCCTGCGGAGTTTGGAGCTGGGACAAGGGAGTTATAACATCTACGACCTGCTCTTCCGTCACATTCAGTTTTGTCCCGCAGAGAGTGTTCTGGTTATGACAATCACTGTCATGACTGGTTTTCTCAAGAAAGCCCCCAGGGCCTTTTGGGACGTGATTGGCGATGCTCGACCGAACGTGATCGCAGATCTCCTCTTCGCTAGCCCGGGTTATAAGAACTTGCTTCGTCAGTCACTAGAGGATTGTTGGACTGGGTTCGACAGCGGGCCATCACGCGTACCCTTCCCTACGTCCTGGGTTGACCCCTGGCTGCAGTCACTCGGCCGCGATCGAAGATATGACGCTTGCGAAGTTTTGATGCATACGCTCTTTGAATCGCTAGCGAAGGACCAGACCATTGGAGAGCCCGGCCAAGCTGCCTGCATCCGCGCTGGCTTTGATGCATTGCAATTTACCATGACGACCTTCCTCGACAAGGATACTAAGATTGGCGTTGGTACTACACATCTCTACGCTAGTGCTGCGTTCAATCTCGTCATGAAATACAAGGATCTCATCCTGAAGAACCTGCGCGCCCCCGGGCAAGAGCGGGAGGGCTGGGAGACTTTTCAAGTGGCAACCGCAGCCAAGAAAGCCATGCAAACGGCTATGAAGCTAGATATGAAGATCTTTGCGGAAGAGTACATTGCTTGCCTTGAAGGACAGCAGCTTCAATCTACAGTTACTAGGGACTCAAAGGTCTTTTGGCAAGGCATTGTTGAAATGTTTGATCTGTCATCGGAGCAAGTCGACCTGGCTGGAGACATCTTGCTCTCCCTCGAGCCTTTAATCGGCGTCGAACAGGTAAGACCACCAAAGTCCGACAACGACAAGTTGACCGAGTCGAGTAAAACCTTCAACCGAGCCCTGACTGGGACGGTGGATATCCTTGGCAACCTTCTTGGCCGAGTGTCTGAGCTTGACACAGCCGACCTGAACAATCTTTTCAACGACCGTCTTGCTTTCCAAGGGACCATTAGTCTCTCTACTCACGGAGAGTCGGACCTTGCCGAACCAGCTTCTGAGCTGCTCAAGAGTTGGACAGGGGAGCTATCCCGGAGCAGTGCCTTTGAACAAATGTCTCAACTACACCCCGACCAAACCCTTTCGTCTATAGTGTGGGCGTTGGAGCGAATTCTCAAGCCCCCAAATCCATGGGGCCCTATTAGGCCTATTCTCAACATGAGTCGAGACATCCTGCGAGGGCTGACTGACCCCGTCTCTGGAGTTCTAAGAGTCAAGACTCTCGAGCCAATGTCTGCTGCCAAAGTTTTGCGTTGGTGGAGTGAGCAATGGCGATTCGTTTCTACCGCTTGTCGAAACATCGAGAATTGGTCCCGATATATCCAGAACGCAATCATGACAGAATTTTGCCGAGAAATTATGGAACTTGCGGAAGCCCTTGTTGCGGAAGATGGTCTCATCACCTCGGCCATATCGAAGGCGCTGGGCAAGAGTGAGAAGGACACAATGTCCCAGATCCTGATTCCTGCGAAACAGCACTTTGGCGGCATGGAGAACATGATCCGGCTGAAGGACAAGTGGCTTGTTGATGTCACTGTACGAGTCCTCTGCAAGATTCTTACTCGTCTCCGGGAGAATAACCATGAGATTAATGCCTCTTCCCGCAAGCTCATCACGGATGCTTGCTTGCCTACGTCCGTCCCGGGAAAGTATGTTCGGTCTACCAACATGACGGATCAGCAACGGGCGGAACTTCTGCAAGCTCTAGGGCAGACCGATGATGACGTTCAGATTTATCAGCTTGGCATTGCCACGGATCAGTCGGTGCTGAAGCCCAGGGATAAGGTTAAGAGACAGAGCAGGCTGGATGCTTGGTCAAAATCGGGTACTACGAGTGGGACTTCATCTGCAAAGTCTTCTAGGTCCAATCGTGACGATGTGCTTGAACTCAGTAGCTCTATCGACAGCCCTATTCTTAAGCAGTTGGAAGCCCAGCAAGCCAAGGCCAAGGCGAAGGCCAAAGCCATGGTTCAAGTCAAGCCCAAGACCAAGTTACCCGATCAAAAGGCCATTTCTGCTTTGAAGGCAAGCAGGCAGAGGGAGAAGGCCGAGAAAGCTAAACGCGATGCAGAGGCTATCGCTCGGGCCAAGGCCCTCAGAGGAGAGATCGTTCCTGGGGAAGGTTCTGGTATGCTTGGTCTCGGCCTCACTGGCAAGGATCACGGCAAAAGCGACATCATGGTCAATAGTTCAGATGAGGAGTCGGACGAGGAGGAAGATGACTCTGATGCTGATAACGAGCTCGCCGCCCTTAGCACTGGAGGTAAGAAGACTCTGGATAGTGAGGCCGAGAGGCGTCGCCAGCAGGCGTTGCGTGACCAGCTCCGTAAGCCTGTCAAGAAAGTAAGACAGCAACGGTCCGTGAAGGAGATGAGAGCCAGATTGATCCCTCCCATGGATCGATTGCACAACACCATTTTGGCCTGGGATATCTTTCATGCAGGCAATGATCCGCCCAACGGCCCAGCAGCATCAGAGGTTGCAACCAAGTACTCCAACCCCAGGACCTACCAGGATACCTTCTTTCCGTTATTAGCCTCTGAAGCCTGGCGCTCCTTTGTTACGGCAAAAGATGAGATAACGTCTCAACCCTTCGGCATGAAGATTGCTAGCCGTGCGAGCGTCGACAGCTATCTGGAGGCGACATTTACTATGCCTGTTGTCCAGAATAAGGATCGCGGTGTCTCTGAAGGAGACATTCTTCTCGTTTCGGAAGCAGAAAGTCCTTTGACTGAGCAGACGGCACGCCATTGCCTGGCCAGAGTTCATCGCATCAAGTATAAGAAGGATCTCATTGAGATCACTTACCGGGTGGCCTCTCGGGGCAATCCCATGACACAGGTGCTCACCCCCAACGCGAGCGTATTTGGTGTGAAGATCACAAACATGACCACCATCGAACGTGAGTACGCGGCGCTGGAAAGTCTTCAATACTATGACCTCATGGACGAAATTCTGAACGCCGAGCCCTCCCCTATTCTACGATATGGAGATGAAAAGGTCTCCAACTGCATGGAGAACTACGAGCTTAACCGCGGACAAGCAATGGCAGTTCTCGGTGCGCACGACAATGACGGCTTTACATTGATCCAGGGGTGAGTCGTTGATAATATCTATTTGACAAAGCTAACAGAAGCAGCCCCCCCGGTACCGGAAAGACCAAAACTATCGTGGCCATGGTTGGCACTCTTCTTACTGAGCAACTCAGCCAAATGGGCAATCCTGGGGTCCCAATGGGCATGCCTCTACGGCCAAATGGCGCGCCGGCTGCAAACAACCAAGCTCGGTCGAAAAAGCTCCTTGTCTGTGCTCCCAGTAACGCCGCTGTGGATGAATTAGTACTGCGATTAAAATCGGGCATCAAGACTATCTCGGGCAAAACCAAAAACATCAATGTTCTCCGACTCGGCAGAAGTGACGCCATCAATGCTGCAGTCAAAGATGTCACGCTCGACGAAATGGTCAAGGCGCGGTTGGAAGGTGACAATACCAGGGACAAGGCGAAGGCCGACCGTGATAAGCTCCACGAAGATGCGAGCAAAATCAAAGAGGAACTGTCTCACCTGCGACCTCGCCTGGAAGCATCGAGAGATGGCGATGATCGAGCTCTCTACAACAAGTTGTCCCGAGAGTTTGAAGAGTTGAAGCGACGTCAAATATCGATCGGCAAGCAGATCGATTCGGACAAGAGTAGTGGCAACTCTGTGGCTCGAGAGATGGAGTTACGGCGACGCCAGGTCCAACAAGAGATTCTCAACTCGGCTCAGGTCCTGTGCGCTACCCTGAGCGGTAGTGGTCATGAGATGTTTCGCAATCTCGATGTCGAGTTTGAAACCGTCATTATCGACGAAGCCGCTCAGTGTGTGGAACTGAGTGCTCTGATTCCACTCAAGTATGGATGCTGCAAGTGTATCCTCGTCGGAGACCCCAAGCAGCTTCCACCTACAGTTCTTTCACAGTCTGCAGCCAAGTTCGGATACGACCAAAGTCTGTTCGTTCGAATGCAACAGAACCACCCTAAGTCGGTGCATCTTCTGGATATGCAGTATCGTATGCACCCCGAGATCAGCATGTTTCCTAGCCGCGAGTTCTACGAAGGACAACTCCAGGATGGTCAAAATATGCACGAACTACGAGTGCAGCCTTGGCACAAGAGCGCACTACTTGGCCCCTACCGCTTCTTTGATGTCCAGGGTGTTCAAGAGCGAGGCCATAGAGGTCAATCCCTTGTCAACACGAGGGAGTTGGATGTAGCCATGCAAATGTACGATCGATTCAGCAATGAGTATCGCGAGTGTGACTTGACGGGCAAAATCGGTATCATCACTCCTTACAAGGCCCAGCTCTATGAGCTTCGAAATCGATTCCGATCACGATATGGAGAGTCGATCACCAACATTATCGAGTTCAACACCACCGACGCTTTCCAGGGTCGAGAGTGTGAGATTATCATCTTCTCGTGTGTTCGAGCCAGCTCGACAGGGGGTATTGGTTTCATGACCGATATTCGACGTATGAACGTCGGTCTAACCCGTGCCAAGTCGTCACTCTGGATTCTCGGCGACTCTAGGGCACTCGTTCAGGGTGAATTCTGGCGGAAGCTCATCGAGGATGCACAAGCGCGAGATCGGTATACCAAGGGTGACATCCTATCGATGTTCCGTAGACCCCTCGAAAAGGCCAAGCCAGGTGCTTACCTGCCTCCCCCTCAGAACGGAGCTGGATCTTCCATGTCGCCAAACGTTCAGGATCGAGAGGTTCCTATGCGGGATGCGCCGCCCAAGACGTCGTCGGTGCCGTCATCTCGTTCAAACTCACCCAGTGTAGCCGCGGCGCATTCTTCCCCAGCGCCACAGATTCCCGGCCTCGGAGGGCTTGAAAAGACTGAGATTGTGCCTCGTTCTGGCGGGCCACCAGTCATCCACACGTCCTCGAGCAAGCCTCAGCTAGAAACAAAGAAACGGTCCCACGATGGGCCTGAGTCGAACCAGCCAGGGACAAAGAGAGTATGTCAACCTACACGGCCCACATTTACAAAACCATACAATATTTCTAACGCCCAAACAGATAGCGAGCGACAGATCCCGAGGCGGTCTGATGGGCAAGTTCGGACAGAAACAGCATCGAGCGCCCAAACCCCCGACAGACCCGTCGGCCATGTCGGTTATGGGGTTGACGCCTCCGGAAAGACCACCTCCGATGGCACCGACCCAACCTTCGATACCAACAGGACCCAAGATCCCAACGGGCCCCAAGATTCCGACGGGACCGTCGAATCCGACGATGACATCGAGTGGGTCGACGTCTTACCAGCCGAATAACGGCAGCAATAGAGTATGGCCAAGGATGTCCAGGTTGATTGGAGGCTCTGCTAACAAGAGACACAGCAACCAAACCGGCCGCCTTTACCACCACCTGGCCCCCGCAAAAAGGGAAAACCAAGTCTCTTTGTTCCCAAGAGACGGTAACGCGTCAGATGGATGGACTCTTTTGTGTACTATATGGATAAAGATTCTTTGACACTAAGCAAGCATTGAAGGGCGTTGGAGCGGATCTGCGGATCATATTGATTGTGCGGAGCATTTCATTCAGCAGGAGCATGAAAACAAAGGACGTCACAGGAGGTGCATTCGCCCAGGTTGAGAGATTAGATGCTGCCAGAGATTGGGGTGGGAGGATGGTTTCTACTAAAAGTCATTTTTGGCGTCGTGAGTGTGCCTGCGAGATATGAAAGCCCATGCAAGGGGCGACTCGCCTGGGGCCATTTTGATGAAGACTTGAGGGGGACAAATTCCCAGCCAGTCTCGAACAAGCAAATGGGGCCAAAGTAGACTTGGGGAGCAAGTGTCGGACTTGGTATCCACGACCATTTTTGGCAACGCCCGTCGAAGCCAGAGAATAACTGCTTGTTTGCTCGGCTTTTCCCTCGAATGTGTTGTTGGTTCAGCACGTGGAGGCTGTCGACATCACGTGATGTGAAATGAACTTACGAGCAAGCAATCTCGTGTCGGACGGAGAATTTTGGATGGCTTACGGATACAGAGCTAGCCTAGGCCCAGAGACGGCAATTTGAAACATTTTGAGCTGGCAAATGAGGCGATTCTGTTTGGGCATGGGCCGAGGTCGCTAAGAAATCCGGTAGTTAGGGTGGAAGGCTTGAAGTCAGGTACATATTGTAGGGATGGAGTCCAAGAAGGCTAGACAGGGTGCAAAGAGCAAGGGTTCTCGTCTACCAGGGTCAGAGGGCAAATCATTATCAGCGTCAACCTAGCTAATTAGTTAGAGACCAGGCCGGTTCTGAGCAGGGGAAATTTGGATCACGAGCTTCAACAACAATCACATTCCCCGTGCAACAAGCAGGATTTGGACCGTCACAATGATGCTATCGACTGACGACAGCTGGCTGCAGAGGGCAGGCTTGCTTGCTTCAGCTCGCATGCCAAGACGATAAGGCAATGCCAGGACAACAAAGCAGAATTGGCGGTTGAGCCTGGTACATAGGCGTAAGGTGATGAGTGATGACGGCTGGCATCAAAGGGATCACCCTTCAAGGGCAGATCAGCGGTGGCGCTTCGGAAGGGCCTCTGGCCGTGGGGCCTGGGGCGACGGCGACGGGGACGGGGACGAGGGACCTTGCTGGAGCTCGGGGCTGAAGGGGACGCTCGACATTGGACCGGGTCGTGCCTGGCGAGGCGGCGTGCCAGGGGAGAAGCTTGGGGGAGCTGAAAGGAGGGCTTCCCAGGGGTTGGATGGAGAGAACACAAGATGTGCACAGGAATATAGCCCACTATTCATTCCACGGATGGAGGTTAACAAGTTTTCGTACAACAGGAGAGTCTGCAAAACATGCCATTGGCCAAGAGAGTATCTCTCCCCTAATCGAGTCGAAGCAATCTTGGTTGATTAAGGGTGTGTTGATAGCCATTCTGGTGTTCTCGTCTCCCCACTAGAACAAGCACTAGTTGAGCTTGAAAGATATTGGGGGGGGATGTCATCCCGTGCAACCAACAAGAGACAAAAGCTTAGGAGAAGAGGTTGGGGCAGCAGTGCAGTGCAGTATCCGTACAGTAGCACAATGTGTGACGACAGACGGCAACAAAAAGGATGCCCAGCTGAGCTGCAAGCACTGACCGATGATGATGCTCGGGATGGAGAAGATGGAGATGGGCCCTGCATCTCTTTTGGCGGCGAGCACCAACCAACTCGCGCGCCCTGGACCCTCTCTCTCCCTCCCTCCACCGAGACCAACAAGAGGCCCTGTCCTGGTTTGGCCTACGATGGCCAGATCCCTGTCCGGCAGCAGTAGCCAAATGCCCGGGGTGGGCAGCAGGCGGGCCTCATGCGCGGACGACGACGCGGTTGTATTGCTTTTTTCTGGCTCCATGGCTGCTTTACTTTTTATTAATGAATTCTTTTTTTCTTTTCTTTTTTTGC
>JAAGWO010000765.1:0-63832 GCA_013266205.1 Fusarium decemcellulare
TTGACGCGAGCCAGAAGAGACATTCGGTTGGCCAGACGCTTAAACGTGCCCTTCTGAGACCATGGGTTCTCCTCTTCCGCGAGCCCATCGTCTTACTCATGACGGTTTACCTGTCTGTCATTTACGGGACCCTATACTTGTTCTTTGCCGCCTTTCCTATCGTCTACCAGTTCCAGAGGGGCTGGTCGGTGGGCGTTTCTGGGCTGGCCTTTATCGGAACCGCTGTCGGTATGTCTTTTTCGATACTCTACGTGGCTGCCTACGACAACAAACGATATGCTCGGATAGTTGTTGCAAAAGGTGGCGCTGCTCCCCCTGAAGCTAGACTTCCAGCAGCCATCGTTGGATCTGTATTCGTCACGGTTGGTCTCTTCTGGTTCGCGTGGACCAACGGTCTGGGAGTCCACTGGATTGTTTCGATCATTGCGTCTGGCTTCTTTGCCGCGGGCATGGTTCTCGTTTTCGTCGGCATTGTCAACTACCTCATCGACTCGTACGTCATCTACGCTGCGTCAGTCTTAGCTGCCAACACTATCATCCGCTCTCTGTTTGGCGCCGCATTCCCATTGTTCACAACCCAGATGTACGAGAACCTCGGCATTCACTGGGCTTCTTCTGTGCCAGCTTTCCTTGCGCTGGCGTGCTTGCCTTTTCCCCTCCTCTTTTATAAGTACGGAGAGTCGATTCGCTCAAAGTGCAAGTATGCCGCTGAAGCTGCCGCTGTGCTGGCACAGATTCGTGCTGCGCGCCAGGTTATCCCCGAGAGAACTGATGCTGAGGCTGGAAGGCGCTCAGTCTCGTCCCGGAACTGATGAGTTGCCGTCTGTGGCAGGTCTCAAAACAGATGGAACGTATTTTCTGTGCCGCCTTTGTTTAGCGAAAATACTTGCCCAGTGTTGTTTTATTCACCAGAGGTCCAGTCTTGTTCCAGCTTTGGTTACTATGTCATTGAAGTTGATTCTTTATAGGCTGTTAGCTTACGCCGGCCCTGAAGACTCGGCTATTTATCGATTCGATTCATATTCTTTTTACTACCTCTGTACTCTTAGCTATGTGATAGTAATACATCATCAGCGGACATTGTCAGGTCCACACAACTTGTGCACTTCAAATCGACCCAATGCCTGAAAATCATCAAGTACCATACCTTACATACGCTTACATCCAGTAGAATCCATCTGGCCCGCCAGAAGAACCTCTCCTTGCCCCTCAATTGCATCAATCCAAATCAGTGACTTGGCCAGATCAATAGCCCCATGCATATCCGTGATACCCTTGGCCCTCATGGCTGCTTCAATGTGTGGTAACAATTCTTCCATGTCATCGCCAGGCTGAACAAGTGCACAAGTCACCAGTGCCCAAAGTCCAAGGTCGTTCACATGAGTAGTTACTTTATCCGTGACAGGCAGAGACAATGTAGTCATGAAATTCGCCCAAAGCGGAGCCATATCCCACGTGTTCAAAGAGAATATGCCCTTGAGGCGGGAAAGGAGCATCAGGCATGTCAGTCTGATCATCTCACCAAGGATGAGAACCTCAGAGGTCGCACTGCCAGCCTGGAAAACACGACAGGCAGAGAGCAGATGATGGGTCACTGGACCGAGAAGATGGATAGCACTCACCCCATCTTTCCAAAAGTCCGGATTGTGGCTGTTGGAATTTACTTTTTGCGCTACCGAGGACATCATGCACAAAGCTCCTAATATGGGTGATAGTTGTGGAGATGCCAATTTCATGTAGCTTATAAGAAATCGTAAAGCAGGCTGCGTTTCTTTGGCTGACTTGTTTGCGGTGGAAAACGCGCTGGGGACAGGGAATCGTGGTGTCGTATCGAGGGCTGCGCTGCCAACGAGATCCAGCCTGTTGATGTTATCATTATCTATGCCACTTCTCCGGATGCTGGCATAAACCCACCAAGAAGCTATTGCCGGGATATGGTTATCTAGCCCATCCAGGCCACCGCGGAGCTTAGATACTTGATAGAGCCCATCGATGTGGGCCGACCAGCGCTCCCAGTCACCGACATGTACCTATCTCGTGTGGTGAGTATAAAGAATACTGATATAATGAATGCCACTGACATCATGGCAAAGACACCCGATGATGGTCGCTACAACTCCAGCACTCGTGCGGTCAAAGGGGTCGCTCAAGCGGGTTGACAAATCCTTGAGGGCCTTGAAGTAATATCTCACAGCCTCCATGTTGTCGGCAACTTTGAGTACAGGGATGTTGTTCTTGCGATTCCAAAGGAGTAGCGTAGTGGCCATGGAAAGGTGCAAGGCAGTAGGATCAGAGAAGCCCATCCGAACCCATATTGTGTGGAAGGGCTGATTTATGTACTCTGATTCCGCCGCGACTATAAGCAGGGCGTGTCAGTAGATCTATACCGGAATCTTGTTTGGGTAGGCTTACTAAAGTGCACAATTTGCAGAGTACGATCATCGAGTTCAACTCCGAGTATTCCGAACCGATTTAGCTGGAACAGGGGATAAGGGAGTTGAGTTTTAGGCGCGTCAAGTCTCTGGCTATCCATAGGATGCTCCTCGAGCTGAAAACCGTTGCCGTCTGCTTGGGGTGTCATGATCTCGAGAGGAATGACGACATGCCGCGGCTTTTTGCGCCGCGATTGCCCAACATCGGCCATGACATGGTGGCGAATGCCTTTTTGGATATCGTGTTGTCGAATGTCATCTGGGTGGGACAGGTTGACAAAGGCAATGCCGTCCCTGTTGAGCAACTGATGGCGATGATGGCGATGATGCCGCGGCATTGAACTGCGTGTAGTTTCGTCGACCTCGACCGTCGTCTGGTTAGTTTTGGGACAGTAGGTATTGGCACAATAGCTGGTATCGTCGCTTCGTCTGAAGTTCCCGTAGGAAAAAGTGTTGGATGGTGGTCTATGACTCCCCTGCTGGGCTATTTGTCATCCGTGCTAATTGAAACCCCGCCCCCCCGAAGACGATCTTGTTTATTACGAGACGAAGGATAATCTTCTGTTAACACATATAGACAAACATATCCTTAGCCTTACTTGATAAAAGAATTAAAACTGATTACTTTTCTAATAATAAAACTAGTAAATGTTTCCTTGTTTGCATAATTCGCACCTTATTCAGGACGAGCTATTGAGGGAAACTTCAAATGTTGAGATATATTGCTCTATAGGCTTTTGGGGTTCAACCTCAAAGCCTCGGGATGTAATCAATATCATCGTTTTATCATCGCCTTTTATTTCCTAATTCTAATCTGCTGGACTTAGTACTTGGCCTTGCGACCAGTATATTTGAGAGAGAAGATGCCCCGCTCAATAGAGTTGAGTAGAATGTAACCAGATCGGAAATAAGGATAGACGCTCCAAGTGCCCAAGAACTCGACAACACCACCGACATCATCATCCTCAGGGTGAACATCAAAAAATCCAACTTCCTCAAAGTTGCCGCCGGTAGGATCCTTATGCACGCCAGAGACATCGACAATGCGGAGTCCGGAGCCATAGTTGGACTGATATGTCAGACCCTTGACCACCTATCGTTTCCTCGTTAGCATAAAAACAAAGTACATCTGTTTCATGAGCACCTACGTATTGGTTGTGGTCAATTGATTTGGCGGGAGATTGATAGTATCCGGTGTTGACAGGCTTCTCAAGGTTCGCAACGTTGAAGATGAAGGTGGTAGTGTGGCCGTTGGCACCAGGACCAGCGCTGTTCATCTCATCGAGCTCGTCGTCCAGCAAAAGGTATTCCATTGTATCATCAATCAGCCAACCCTGGTGAGTATACTCATTGCCCTCATAGGGGGTTCTTGAAATGACGACGGGGTCGCTCTTGTCCGTCATATCCATGATGGTGAGAGTGTCCTCGTTGTAGTTGAAGCAGATCTCCTTTCCTTGGTACTTCTTGGTAGGCCCCTTGTAGATGACGCATTGGGCATCATGCACATAGCCGTCCTGGGGCACGCAGCCCGGCGATGTCGGGTTGGCCGGGTCAGACACATCGACCATGAACATTCCACCGGCGCAGGTGGTGTTACGCGAGTTGGGGCCGGTACGTCCACCGACGGCGTAGATCATGTTGACCTCCTCATGGGCAACGATGTTGTGAGAGGATCCGAAGCCGGTGAAGAGGGCGGTGAGGTCTGTCTCCTTGCTGAAGACCTTGGGCCGTCGCGGGCTGACCTTGAGGAGCTTCTTCAGGTCGAAGATCTGAAGACCGTGCCCTTCAGACTCGGCTCCAATGTAGGCGTGGTCGCCGATGACCTTGATGTCTCTCCAGCTTGTGGCTGTGGTCTGTGTGTCAAGACGGCCCAGGTAGACCAAGCTTCCCGACTTGGTGATCTCAACGAAGCCGACGCCATCTGTCTGTCCGACAATGCCGAATTCGCGGCCGGTCTTGGACGTCCATCCCCAGACATCGTTGCCTCGGAGTGTGGTCGAGCCCAAGTCCTCGTGGCTCAGGAACCCGTGCATGTTGACATTGTTGCAGCTGTATGACTCCTTGCCAGGGCCCCGACCAGACTTGCCCTTGATGCAGGGCTGAAAGGACGTGAGCTTCTTGTACAGCTTGGAACCGCCAAACAAGCCACGAGCTTCGGCCCTGTCCCATTGAGCGGTCTTGAGGGCCATCATCTCGTCCATCTTCATCTTGCCATCATCTGCCGCGCCCATCGTGGCCAACGCGGCAGTGGTTAGAAGAGCCGACAGCTTCATTTTGCACAAGAGAGACAGTAAATGTCAAATAAAAGTGGGCAGGATGGTGCAGAGAATGGGAATCTCTCGCTGGAGATCCGAATTACTAGCTGGACACTGATGCCATTATATATCCCGTTACGCACAATTAGCACGACAGAGTCAAGGATTCTGCTTACATCGATGATGCGGTGTATTGAAAAAAGTTCCTTCCCGATGAGGCAGCTCGATTAAAATGCCCAGCCTTTTATCAAGGTGCCAAGTGAAGCCGAAAAGATACCACGACCCCACAACAGCCGCAACGGCGTAGGGGAGGATCGTGTTTGTCAGATTGAGTTACAGCGAGGCCTCATGGGACTGTTGATCATTACCGAGAGCGATGCGGGGTTTAAAACCACCTGCCGGTTGGGGGAAAAGCTCCACGAATAACTAATTGCCCTACTTTGCTTGGCAAATTGGAATGCTCGGAAAGATAAGCATGAATTTGGATTAGATCTAAACGAGATAGACTAACGGGTGGCGCAGTAGGCATTGGCAGGGAATAACCCATTCTCTCGGTTTCGTTTTGCAAGGTCAGCGGTACGAGCTTCTGTTTGACTTCTCAGATATCTGCTTGCTATATTTGCCCTATACGATAACCAGTCTCGTGGGTTCAAGGCCCCAGGTAAACAGGATCATAGTAAAGAGTCCAGCCATCTCAAGCAGCTACAAACTACTAATTTTCAGGATCCCTAGAATGCTACCTCCTTTGCCATACCTAAATCAGGCTTGGCTATTTGCCGTATTGTCCGCGCCTTCGTCTTCGTACCCACGATGATACGAGGGCCGCTATTATCGCCACAAGTGGTAGCAGACAGAGCCAGGTCAACCCATTTGGAGGATGGAGGGGTTGCAAAACCACCTCCATCCATAAAGGTTTGCTCCTACAAGTGTTACCCCGGATCTTGTGCAGCCATTGGCTGGTTTGCGGGGTAGCACAGTAAGTAGAAAGCGTGGACACAAAGGTAGGGTCCTTTGTGTTGCATTGCACCAAGAGTCCCTTTAGCCTGCAGTCTATCCTTTCTTGCTGCCCTATGGAAGAGCGCTCTCTGGCATCTAAGTAGATCAGTTCGGACGAAATGTGGAAGATGACACACGGAAATGGATATGTGGTGCATGTACTTGCTGAAAGTGTTGTTGGTGCCAATTTGCGGATCTTCGATGAGACTTGAGATGCTCCGCACGAGATTCAGCCCCAGCTTTTGATTTTGCATAGGTCGGGTTAGTCTCTAAAGCCTTGGTTAGGCTTTGCTTGAGCGACAGACTGAGGCGTAGGAGACCGGTATGCAGTCAAATGTTCCTGGACATGGCAGCAGCTGACTGCAGATTCACAACAGAGGACTTGTAGCAGGCTTGTTTTCCTAGGCCTCAGACGTAGCGACCACATGACGCTAATAGCAGGCAGCTATATAAGTAGTATGTCGAGGTCATCTTACTGTTGTAGTGGCTCTAATCAAAGATTCTAACTTCGCAGAATGTCGGCTGCTTTTCACAACCCACTTCATTGCGGTCGCGAAATATGGTCCCGACCGTTGGTGGCTTGCTTGTCAAATAGGCTTCATTCTCTGTGAAAGTGCTTGAATTTCTTCTTTTATATCAAAAAGCAACAGCCAAAAATTATTACGATTGAGTTTCATCTCCCAATTTGTTAGTATGCAACATGAATAATATTCCATCTTGGCAAGAGTCGGCGCTACGTATACTGCGGAAATAGTGGCGCAGTGAAGCGGCTCGGCGTCACGGATTAACATTGAGGCGATTCAGCGTTACGTCTGACGTCTGAGCCAAGCCCTGGTCGCAAATGCATCTTACCCAGAAACCTACCACGACGCGACAATCCATAGTCAGTCATGGTCCATTTCTTGATTACAAATTCTTCAAAGTAGGCTCAAATCTCAGGCCCATCCCTCCCTGTGAGGTCAGAATCCAGACTAACAGCGCGATAGAGACTCACCACCTGGGGAGACCAAATCTAGGGGCCCCAAGCTAACCCGTACAAGCACGCACAAGGTGCGGACAGGCTGCATCACCTGCAAAAAGCGTCACATCAAATGCGACGAGGGAAAACCAGCATGTGCAAATTGCAAAAGGAGCAAGAGACATTGCGAGGGCTATTTTGACCAACCAAAGAAACCGCCAAAACCATGGGCTCCTATTCCGCTGCGCTGGGACACCAAGCAGATTACTCGTGCCGCTCCTCCAATAACCCAATTGCTGCTTAACCAAGACTCTCCCGACTTCCAAGACGCAAGGAGTGTCATATACTTCCAGCAGTTTGTGGGTTTGTCGCAAGCTCCATGGATAGCTGCAGGTTCCAACCACGCGTTGTGGTCGGTTACCTTGCCACAAGTCGCTCGCAACAACACGGCAGTCCGCCACGCTGCGATAGGCGTCGGGGCGTTGAGCACGTGGCTCAGCGAGTCCAATCAAGAAAGTTTCAACAACATCAAAGTGCCAGATCGCGTAGCTACCGACCAAGACGCTCACTACTTCCGCGCCGTGTCTCACTACTGCCATGCTCTCAAGTTGCAGAGCCAGAGCGCCTCGATGCAGGACACCATGTTCCTATCTATTCTATTCTTGTGTTTCGAAATCCTACGGGGGAACAGGAAAGCCGCTCTAGACCATGTCAATCACAGCCTTGCCATCCTACTTGGCCTGCTGACGGACCTGGATTCACCCCGCCAGGTCGCTGCTCTGGCCCCGAACCCAAAGCCTCTTTTGGCGGTCCTGTCAGATATCTTCTTCTACTTGCTAGGCCAGGCCCGAACCGTCCTTCGCGGTACTCTTAAGAAGGAACAGCCCCTTCCACATTTTACCAAAGCGCTAAGGGATCGCAACTTCACAATCATATCCTTCATGGAGCTGGTGAATCAACTACCCTGGGGTCCCGCAAGCCGCAACCAGCTTCCACCCGTCTTCACCTCGCTTGACGAGTTTGAACAGTATTGGGCCACATCTATGCGATCCAGAGCCGAGATCGGACCCGTCTTGGCAAGTGTGGTGGAAAACTCGGGCGTATTATCACACGAGTGCCAAGACGACATTGTCGAGTTCTGGTCCGTCCTTACCGGTGATTCTCGCGTTATAGAGTTCTGCGACGCGTCGACAAGAGAGATGCAAGCCGTCGAAGCTGCGTTCCTGCCATTGTTCAACCGAATCATGACCTCCGAGGCTGACTCGCCGGCATACGAGAGAGCTATACAGCTGCGACTGCAGTATCTCGGCATTTATGCCTTTGGTAGTCTCATAGAGTACCACCAGATCGACAGGTTGCATAAACAAACCCCGCTTCTCAGAGAGTACCTTTCCCTAGCAGGGTTGGCATTGCGGACTGCCCGGCGAAAACTCAAGAACCCAGCTCAACAATTCTCACTGCAGGGTGTGTTATCGTGGTACATCCTCCTCATTGCTCTCTACTGCCGCGATCCCGTAGTCCGCGAAGAGGCCACGTGGATGCTGAAAGATTACCCGTGCCAAGACGGTCTGTGGAATGCCCGTGCCCTTTTCATCCTGGCCCTCAAGAATAGGGAGCTAGAGCGAGTCAACGCAACCGAGGGTACGCCTCAAGAACAGTGGTACCGGCTCTTGCGCCGGGAGTACCTCTTTGAGGATGGTGGCGACCGCGTTGTTCTTTGCTACCTGGATAAGAATGAGCAGACGGGAGGGTGGGAGCTTGTCGAGGAGACTGCCCAGGTTGAGGGAGAGCCCGAGAATGTGCGCTGGGTACGACGGCCACTTACGGCATCGGGGAAGCTGTTGGTAGGAGACGTGCTGGTGTGTTAGGAGCTTTGAAAGAAGATATCTGGGTAATTAAACATCATGATGTAGTATGCCATGTATTAATCTATGAATGGAATGTTGAATAGGGACAAAAGAACGAAAGTGGTGGCGGAAAGGCGATGCCCCCGACAATGACGGCACTGATGAAAGAGCTTCTATCTGAGCTGGCATTTTCTGTCTAGTTGTAAAAGTAAATCTATAAACCAAAGTTGAGACATAATCTAGCAATCAAAAGTGAATCTGGTGCTCTCAATGAGGGCTGGCCTCGATAACAGTGTGGTAGCTAGCATCCATAAAGCCCTATCGATCAACGGGTCAATACAGATCGAACCACCGAATCTGGTCCTCTTTCACTGATCTAAAGCTTGATTTTGACACTGGGGAAGGAGTTAGCACGAGGTATCCACGGGTCAAAACGAGATACGTACCATATCCCAATAAACACCACGTTTGCTAATGAGCTCGGCGTGTGAGCCCTTCTCAATGATCCTCCCATCGCCAAAGACAAAGATAACGTCAGCGTCTTGTATAGTCGAAAGCCTGTGGGCCACGGCAATCATCGTACGTCCCTTGCGCGCCTTCTCAAAGGCTGCCTGCACAATCTTTTCGGACTCGGAGTCGAGAGCCGATGTCGCTTCGTCTAAGAGAAGAATCTCTGGGTCTCGGATCAAGGCGCGCGCGATTGCGATACGCTGCTTCTGTCCTCCGGACATGGAGACGCCTTTCTGGCCGACCTGGGTATGGTAGCCTTCGGGAAGGGAGACGATGAACTCGTGGATGAAGGCATCACGGCAGACTTGGTGGATTCTTTCGTCAGAGACGGAGCTTGGGTCTGCTACTCCAAGAAGAATATTGTCACGGATAGATCCCTGGAACATGGTTGGTTCCTGAGATACCAGTGACAGGTTCTTTCGGTAGTCGTAGACATCGAGGTCGTTGACATTGACGCCGTTGCGCAGAATCGCTCCGCAGTTGGGTTCCACATCGTAGAAACGCTCGACCAGAGAAATGATGGTTGTTTTACCGCACCCAGACGGCCCGACAAAGGCGACGTACTGGCCCTTCTCAATGGTGAGGCTCACTGAATGAAGGACAGGGATGTCTCGTGTTGGGTACTTGAAGTCGACGTTCCGCAACTCAATTCTTGCACCGCCCTCTGAGTCGCGTTCAGCTTGGTTATTACTCGGTTGCTCAACATTGGCTGATTGGTGAACTTGAAGAATGCGATTTGCAGCGGCTCTTGCCTGCGCAGCGTTGGGTGCGACGGCAAGACTCTGACCCGCGGCCTCGGCGCCCTGAATAACAGCCATGAAACACACAAAGAAGGCCTCCATGGTGTATTCGCCTCTAGCCAAGAGGCCTCCTCCGTACCAAAAGATCAAGGCCTGGCAGCCAAGGCCAACGCTGTCCGCAAAGCCAAAGACGACAGACGTCCACTGAGCCCTGCGGTTTGCTACCTTGACATGGCCGTCTAGAAGTTGTCGGTATCGCTTGTTGATGCCGTCTTCCATGGTGAGGGCCGACACAGTCCGAATAGCCCCGATGGCTTCGGTGGCAAACTGCGAGCTTTCCATAAAGACTGCCGAGTTCATCTCGTCGAAATGCACCTCTTGCTTGTATTTCCAGACTCCTGCCGTGATCATGGTAGGTAACGCGACAAACATGGCAATCAAGCCAAGCTTCCAGCCAAAGACGAGAGCAAGGATGCAGCATCCGAGCACGTTGAACATTGCCCCGAGCATCAGAGCGAAGTTAAGGCCGAACATGTCTTCAATCTGCTTTGCGTCACCCGAGATTCTCGAAGTCAGCGCGCCATGCGAGTTGGCCTCTTCGTCGAAGAAGGCGGCTTTCTGGTAGAGCATATCGTGGAGGTATTGTGCCTTATATGAGGCGCTGATGGCGTACTGGACGCGCATGGCAAGCGACACTTCACAAAAGTAGGCGAGACCAACACCGCCAGCCAGAGCAAACCACATGAGTCCCCAAAAGTTGCCTTCCCGCTTGAGCTCTTCGCCCTCCAAGAGGAAGACGCCGATGACTTTGGCGAACAGCCAGGCTTGAATAGGCGTGCCGGATGCGACACACATAGCCGAGAACAAGGTGCCAAGGAATAGCGGCCATTGAGCTCTCTGGTCGTAGAATATCCGCCGGAAGCTATAGAAGAAACCCGGAGATTTCTTATTGGCGGCCTTTTCATCTGGTTCAATAACAGGAAGCAATTCGCTCACGTCAGAATCGTGCATCACTTTGTCTGCCTCTGCGTCAGACTCCAGCGATGAAACAGCTTCCCCACTATCGCCGACTTTCAGAGATTGAGCCTTGACCAGGGCGCTATACACGCCAGACGGGTTCTGCATGAGACTAGTATGCGTGCCCTGCTCAACGGCCCGCCCATTCTGGAGGACGATGATGTTGTCGGCCTTTTTTATGGTCGAAAGGCGATGGGCGATTGTGACTGTCGTGCGGTTCTTTGTGACTCTGTCGAGTGCAGCCTGGACGATCCTCTCGCTCCTGGCGTCGATGGCGCTCGTGGCTTCGTCCAGGATGATGATTCGGGGCTTCTTAATGATGCTTCTCGCAATTGCCAGACGTTGCTTCTGGCCGCCTGATAACTTTGCACCGCCGTCGCCGACTCGAGTGTCGTAGCCCTATAAAGAAGTCAGTGGGATACAAACATCAGCAAGAACATGTACATACATCGGGCAACCGGTTGATGAACTCGTCCGCATAAGCTTCCTCGCAAGCTTCCTGGACCATCTCGCGCTTGCGAGCTTCAGATTCGTGTTCCCACTCGGACCCGATCAGACCGTTGGCGACGTTGTTGAAGATGGTGTCGTTGAAAAGAAAGGGCTCTTGCTGCACCAAACCAATTTGGGATCTCCACCATCGCAGATCGAGATCTTCCAAGTTGTGTCCAGCCACTGTGACTGTTCCTCCAAGCGTAGGCTTTACGGGTTTCGGTTGCTCTTTATTTTCCTTTTCCTCTTCCTCGCCCTCCTTCTTTTTCTCTGGCGGCTTTGCTGCGACGATTTCGGGCAAGAGATGGTGATCCTTCAAGGAGTACCACCGCTCGAGCAAGGCGACGATGGTGCTTTTACCCGAACCAGAGGGTCCAACAAGAGCGGTGTTGAATCCTGACTGTAAGCGGAAGCTCAGGCCGTCCAATACCCTAACACCAGGTCGACCAGGGTATTCAAAGGTGACGTTATCAAAGTCCACGTCGTACGAGTCAATTTCCGGCTTAAGAGTGCCAGAGACCGGGCGTGGTGCATCAATGACGATAAGGAACTCGCATGCCGCTACCATGGCCTTGCTGATAGCCATAAGGGGCGTCGAGATACGTTCGACCGAGGTGAGAATCATCATAACCGACATGATTACAACAATGACGACGCCAGCATGGTCGATAGCGCCCGCAATATATCGCCGGGTGCCGTACCAGAAGGCTAATCCAAAGGCCCCAAAGACTCCAAAGAACTAATTTGTTGTCAGCACACTCTTGCCTCGCACAGTAAAATGGGAATACGTACAATGCAACCTAGTTGAACACCTCCTATAGGAGCGATTTTTTGACCAGCCTTCATAGCCTTGGTTACCCACTCTTGGTATCGAGAGATGACGCGAGATTGCGCGCCACAAGCCATGACAAGGCGAATACCTTGCAGAGCCTCACTTGCGATGGCGACACCTTGGGCATCTGCTTGAATGTTGGCCGTGTGGCCCTTGACGATGAGTGGTAGGACAATCGACAAGACGACCAAGATGTACACGAGCAGCGAGGACGTGACCAGAGTCAGGTCCCAGCTCCAGACGAAGGCGACTATTAGCGCTGCCCAGATGGTGCCGTTGTACTCCAAGAATGTCCCCAGCCGTTCCGAAATACCGACTTGAAGCGTGTTGGACGTCGAGGTGATGGCCGTCGCAGGAGCACCAGCCGGTAACGAGTCAATGACATGAATAGACTGCGCGAAAATAGATTCGAGGTAGTGCAGACGAATAGCAGAAGACAACCGGATACCAATCATCCTAAAGCAAAACTTGTTGATCGCATTCAGTCCCCAACGACCGATGAACAAAGCCATGATGTACAAGGCCTGCTTATTGAGGATGCGCTGAAAGTCACTCTGGGTCATGTCGCTCTGGGTCATGGAAGACCGGTCCTTGAAAAATTCGGTGAATTGGCCGACGAGCTGACCAAAGATAACGTTCATCAAAGGCAGCGTGATCCCGGCGCCGATGGATGCGACGGACGCGATAACATAGAGACATATGTCCCATTTTGTTGCGTAGGTGAAGACCCGGAGGTAGTCGGCAAAACCTGGTGTTCGTTGCGGTCGCTCGGAGGGAGTTTCTTCGGCGGTGGTAGTATTCTTGGTGTCGCCGGCGTCGGGCTCAGGGGATTGCTTTTGGTCGGACATTTTGGATGGGTTCGGATGCTTGACTCGCACTAAAAAGCATCACAGATGAGTAACCAGGCTAGTTAGAGGAAGAGAATTCTGAGGCCCACCAGAGTGCTAATCCAGGAAAGTTCACTAGACGTTCTCGAGTACAGGATTGAAGACAGGAAAGATTGGTTCAAAGGAATGAGACCAAGAATGGATTTATAAAAGAATGACGAGGAAAAGAAGGCGAAAATAAGCTACATGGTCAGGATCAAGAAATGACTCTACCGATATGCCTTATATCATCTCCATTTGAACGATCCGTACAGCTCGCGAAGACCATTGCCGTTTTGGGAACTTTACGAGCGGCTGAAGCTTTGGTCAGAGTCGCAAGTCGATCGAAGGAAGCCTGGCGGTTCTCCTGTAATATTCCCGTACAGACATTGCGCACGGCTCGTAAACGCCATTACCACTTTGGGACTGCTACGAGCGGCGACTCGACCCCCTGTCAATTTCCTCTCGATGCTGATTTGTTGACCTCGGGAGCGGGTCAAGGAGCTTAACTCTAGGTTGACCAATTAGATAGCCCACAATGGTCACAGGTCCACTAATTTTTCTGAGGTCCGGGCCGCACGGAATTCCGTTTGCCTCGAATCCTACCCTGTGGCAGTTTGAGATGGCTCGCTATTTGGCCTTTTCCTACGAATTAGATACGTAATAAACCCTGTCGTGTACGAGATACGGTCGGTAGTTTCCCTTATTCAATCTCAACGTCATTTACTAGGCAGGTGCCCCTATTTTATCCCAGCCCTGAAGGCAGAAAGCTTCTCCTCGGGTCCATCAGCCCTAGGCAGGCTTTGTACGACTTGGCATTCAACAACCGAATCGGTTTTGTTGGTCAAACAGACATTTGCAATTTATGGTCAAATCGGCGTTTTGTTTTCCCGACGCTTATGAGGCTTCTGTAATCTACTACTTTGTCTGCCTGTGAGGCTCACCGACTTGGTATCCATAAATGCATGAGTAAAAGGAGAGCTAGACTGATCCTGAAAGTCTGGAAAAACTGACAAACTAAGGGACCCATGAGAAACAACACACGCTTGAGGATACGTGGCGGTGTAGTGTTAGGATAGAGGCCCATAGGTGACCTGTTCTATCTTCCCACGCAATGGAAACAAGAAAGCTCGTCTCGTGCTGGTAGCCACAGCTTTCAAGCGACAGGCTATTACCTTGTTGTATATAGACACCAATGTGCTGTCTGGGACACTGTCGACAACCAGATGGTGCTTTGCGGCAATTATAATTCTAGTAAATATCTATATTTAATTAGGTAGAGAGGTCATGCTTAGGGAACAATAGATTTGTTGCTCGGGATCCATACGCGCGCATCGCCCATATATGTCTATTCGTCGCAGGCGGCGCCTATGGTCCTTCTACGCTCTTAGGAAGTGCACATTGCTGAGAAGAAAGTTTAGGGTTTTAAGCATGAGCTAAAAGACAACAGATGGAACTAGAAAGGGCCAAGGTAAGCATAAAAGGATAACACCACAAGCATAGTACCGAATCTAGCTAGCTACTCAAAGGCTCAGCGCCGGTTCAGGCTATATTAGCCTAAGCTACCGCGGCTAACTCTGCGGATAGCAAGGAGCAAGTAGTTAACGTGACAGAGGTCACCAAACACATAAGATACCACACAGCTGCTCGACAGTCTTGTATGCCACGAGAGATTAGCCGCTGCAGTTGCTCAATTCATGTGCCATTCTACTTTCCCTTTCATAGGCTTAGGCCTAGAGGTAAGCCCTGTTTGACTGTTCAAAGCAAGGCTGAGACGTGATGAGGCGGCCATTCAAGTGTCATGTTTAAATCCTTCGTGGCAACGAGAGCGAATCGTTAGCTAAGCGAGGGCGCTAAGTCCATAATCAGCAGCGGCTGAAGGATCAGCTGAACCAACAGTGCGGCTGAGCCAGCAGGCAGAAATGCACAATAATGAGCGTCTCTTGAAAAGAACTTTTGAGTTGTTAATCGCGTCATTTAAACCAAACGTTCGTGATATGAAGGGGAAAAAAAAGTTACATGCTGATGCAAGCTGTGTAAACCAACAGCAGTGCGAAATGGATACCCTTCCAAATGCAGAACGCCATTCAACGAACGCAGATGGACCCTGTAGGTTACGACGTTGCGCTTCTCTCTTTCCCCGCTGACAATGACTTCTCATAGCCCCAAAACCATCTCCGCTAGAAGAAGTCTATGCGCGCGCTGTGAATTCACATGCGTCGCGTTCAAAAGAGACATCCATTTATCCTGGAGAGAACTACCGTCGATTAGCTAGCTTCTTAAGCAGACCGTACGACTGGGGCAGAGCGAGCTTCCAAGGAGGAAGGGATAAAATCGGGACTGCATTTCCCTTCGCAATCGTCTACCAAAAGCTTGGAGAAGGGTCGATATTGTCGCCGCGAAAGGATAGTTTACGACCGGCAGAGTTTCAAAGGAGTTGCTTTGGCTCGGATGATCAAGGCCTCCAAGATTTTCGACCGACCACCTCTTCTCCAGCTGACATACTTTTCCTACAAGGAGCGGCTTCGCCGGAATGGCTGAACGTCATTGGAGCCAGATATGGCATCGACCCTGAGTTCTTTCGTCGGCATATTGACATGCAGTTTGCGCCTCTATACTTTGACTTACCTGCTCTTCAGTCTTCATCGCTGGATATGGTGGCCGTACCACTCATATCTATTGGCAAATGGGGTGTGACCATGCCGTCACACATGGATATCAATACAGAGAGACGAGAGTCAAGAACGAGTAACCGTCCGATGGTACGGCTCGTTAATAATCAGCCCGTTTGCGCCTCAACGGTTCGCCAGTATCTGGTTCTTAGTCAGAACTATTTTGCGGTCGAGCAGATCGCTTCGGTCTATATGCATACAAAGAAGAATGGGAACTGGGTAGGTATGTATCTGAGTTTCTGAGCGCGCAACCTTGTCGAAGGTTGACATGATTACTGTATCTATCGGGCTAACCCAGATCGCTTGCATGATTTAGCTGTAGTATGGTCGGATTGTGGCCGCGACTTGGCTCACGACATGACAACCAGCAAGCAATGGCGAGACCCTTGCAGCAGTTTTCATCAGTCCAACAGCTCAATCCTTCCAGTATTTCAGTATCAACGCAAGGCATTCGTCAAGCAGATGCAGAACGATGAATCAATTCCTGCAACAGATAGTGGGTTTCTCCATCTTTCTCAACACCATAGTCAACCTCATGCGTCTTTCGAAACGCACAGCGGCCACAGTAAGATGGCACAAAGTGCAAGATTAATTCCGTGGTCTTTTGGACAGGATCTCGATACAAAGACCTTGCAACAAGATGGTGTATATGCCATTTCGGATCTTCTTAGCTTTGCAGCGTGCTCAGAGAGCCAGTTTCTCAATCTGATCGAACACCTCATCGATGAAGACGGCAATGTCGAAAGTGCGCCATATTCTGAGGCAGCTACAGATACACGCACAACTTCAAACCTAGAGTTCAACAAACGAGTCCTGGAAGCGCGTCTCAAGATGCTCCAAACGACGCATACTTGCATCGCCGCTGGCGGGGGGCCTTCGTGGCCTAGGGCCAAGGAGGAGCAGCAGCGCGAGATAGCCGACGCGATGCGCTCAAAGTTAGAGAGAGACTACCAGGAGCTGATTGAAAGAGCCCAGGGACTGATTAAGCGATGCATGGAAGATTCTCTGTTACTCATGAACAAGACCATGATTAGGGATACACAAAGAGGTGTTGTGCAGGCAGAAGCAATGGCACGACTGACGTTGCTCGCCTATTTCTTTATTCCTCTTTCATTCACGGCAACTTTCTTGGGTATGAATGTCAAAGAGTTGGATGCCAACAGCCTAAGTATATGGGTCTGGTTTGCCATTACTGCACCTGTCATGGGTCTATCATTGTGTTTATACTTTGAAGAGCATTTGAGGCGGGGTATTGCCTTGATGAAGGGAAAGCGGTGATTTTGATTGAGTCGCAAAAAGACATTTATTTGTTGCAGACTGATGCATAGATACCTATTTGGCACCTGCATTGAACGGAAGTGAACTTGAATCAATACCAAGCCCAAAAAGAAACCAGCGCATCGAAATCCTCATCCCCAAGAGTAGCAGGTAAAGAAAGGTTTTTGTCTCTAGCAAAGCTCTTAAGCTGACTCTGAGCTTTTAGCTGCGTACCCTTTGCTTTGATTGAGTTGCCAAGCAACATCTGTAGCTTAGATTGCTTGTGTGTAGCGCGTGCCAGCTCGGGCACAAAGCTTGGGCGGCTTTTCCAGATGCCGATGGCCTCTTCAAGCCTGTCACTGTTCGGGGAGGAAGCATGTCAGAGGAGATCTTGAGATAAAGGTAATCACAGCATTGACTGACCGCGCTTCATCTAGTAGACCGAGTCTGATTAGATGGTCGGCGACTCGGACTAGTGCACTCGCGGTGTGAGGGTGCAGATTTCCAACAGTTTGTCTAAATTGCAAGAGACTCTTTTCATGTAGTTCATAGGACTCTGCAAAACGGCCCTGCGCGAGTCTGATACTTCCTACAACAGAAAGTGTCAGGCCGGTCCTATTCAGTAAAGTTAGCACTCGCGAGGACACGCATAGTTGAAGTTGGCCCAGTCCATACTTGAACACAACCTTATTGACCAGCGGCCAAAACTCTTCCTGTCTCTTCCAGAGCGCCATGATGGCACTCTCAGCCTCATCTACTTTACCCATCTTGAGGAGCGAAATAGCTGCGCAATATCGAATAAACGAGCCGGCGTAACTCCCAGCATTCTTCTCCGCGGGGTCAAAGTCGCCTTTCTCATTTTCTAGGTCTTCAAGAATCTCGATCGCCTTATTCTCAAGATCAAGACCCGTAGCAAAATCACCTTTCAACAGCTGATAGTGTGCTGCCTCGTCATATGCCATAGCTAGCAACAGAGAGGTGCCGCTAGGGGTCAGATCCCGGCGGATGGACAGACATTTTCCACTGTGGTACTCTGTTAAGTCAGTGTCTCTAAGCCAGGTTGAGGCGGCTGCCAAGCAGAAGTGGGCGGTGGCCTGGACTTGTAGCGCGTCGACCGAATCTGCTTTTTCTGCTATCGCGAGAGCCTGTTTCACGAAACCCACGGTCTGTTCGTAATTTCCTCTCTCGAGGTGGTGCCTAAAAGTTTCAATCATATTAGCTATCCAATCAAAACTTTCATAGATAGATAGGCTAGTAGGTGGCAAGGTGAGTGAGTTTGTGGCAAGCCACGTACCATCCAGCGTCAATTAACAGCTTGCTGAGGTACAATTGGTCGCCAATGGGGAGGGTTAGATCGACCAGTTTGGAAAGATGGTCTTTGATTCTCTCGAGATGTGGGAATACCAGATTGCACTGTCCCCAGCGTGTTGTGTCGTGATTACGAGTGTGTGAGCCCGAAGGCCAAGCTTGTCTAAGCAGATGAATGAGTCCTTGGAAGATCACCTGCAGTCTTGCCTCTGGCATCCTTGCTCTAACAGCGTCTTGAACAAGGCGATGAATGCTCAGAATCTTCCGATTCATATCCCGCTTGATGAGCGAAGACTTTATCAGCAGGTTACGAGCCGTGTCGTATTCTTCCGGTGAAGATGGATAATCTGCCAGTATATCGACCACCGGTTTTGAAGCCGCAAGAATAGTCTCAGACACAGCGTCCGGATCTAGTAAGGAAAGAACCTCAATGAGACATATGGCTTGCGGACATGAGCGTTGGATCTTGTCGAAGGACCAGATATCGTACAAAGTGCGACGCGAACTTGCATCAGAAGGTTCACCAACTTCTGTTGATCCGTAGATATGTGCAAAGAATGAAGGTTCTTCGTGATACTCCAGAAACTCGTCAACGGAAAGTTCATTTTGCTGGATGAGATTTGCCGCTAAGATCAGGGGGAATGGTAGGCCGCCAAGCCGTTCCGACACACGTGCAGCAGCTGTCTTGTCAATGACTTGGTCGTCTTGATCTTTTGCTCCCATGGATCGAAGGAATTCGATGGCATGATCCTTGTCAAAGCCTTCTAGATCAATCCCGGAACCAGCCCACATGTAACGCTTAGCCTGTGGATCACGACTTGTGATGAGAACAGAGCCCGTTCCGGTGACTGGCCAGTATTCGGCCAAGAGATTGAGCTCATCGGCATTATCAAACACCAGTAGCCAGTTAATTGCAGTCTCCTGGTCAGGTGGTAGATTTCCGCTCTTGGTTTCTGACTCCAGTGAGGAGGTTCGATACGGATTGGAAAGCCAGTTAACCACCCTATTCCTGCTGACGACCGAGTTACCATAGTCGGCGGGATCCAGCAAATTCAACTCAGCTGATATTGTATTGAACGCTGAAGCCAACTTGCTTTCGGTTTCTGCATTAACCCAGAAGACGGCGTCAAAGCGCGATGCATTCCTTGCGACAAAGTTGCGGGCAATCTGAGTCTTGCCTATACCACCTGGTCCGGAAATTGAAAATGTGCGGATGACATCCATTTTCGATTTGGAGGTTTCTGAAGAAGGAAGAAGTTTTTCATTCAGCAATTCGAAAATTTCATTACGATCGAAGCATTCTCCTACGTCAGGACCAAGAAGCCTGCAGGGGAGCTTGATCTCAGGGATATCGCTGACAAGCCCATGATGAATTGAAGGAACAATTTCGTACGATGATACGTCTTGAGATCCTGCTGTGGCACCAGCTGGGCTTGGGGCGGGACGCAATGGTATATCTAGACATCGAGATGAAGTTAGACATCTAGGCTACCATCTATAGGTATATCAAATGAAACCCACCTTGAGTAGAATCTTGAGCCGGAGAGACGGATTCCGTCGTGACACTCCCCCAGAGTTCCCTGGCGCGAGCAGTAGCGACAGTATCTTTTGCCACGTAAGTGTTCCGTGAGTAATCGGGGCATTGGACCTGTAGGAATACTGACCAGTCCGTGGGTCGCGTTGCATGGCACGCTGAAGCGTGAGCACGGAGGTAATGTTTGCTTTGACAGCACCGAGAACCCGTGCGTTGGTGGATAGCTGGGCGATAGTGAAATGATCTTCATCAATCTCAACCACCTGTTCGGAGGTCAGGCCAGTCGTTGCAAGGTCCTGATTGACAATCTTTACAATGCAGTCAGATAATGCCCATATAGGATTGGGTTAAACTGCCTCACCACTTCTTTCTTGGTCTTGAACATAGAAGTTGTTGAGTAACGAGTAGCTCTCTTCTCAAAAGCAGACCAGATAGGCCGTTCAGACACAATGTTCTCAAACTTGTTGCTCAACATGTAGAGCACTGGTACTTCTTCGTGAATCTTCTCTAACCGAGACTTTGGCATAGACTTGATGCTGCAAAGTGACGCATCTAGCCTGTCGCCAAAATGAGGATGAGGTGTACCTAGGAGGAGTGACGCTGCGAGGTAAAAGCTCAGCTCGCGACAAGTCGGATCGTAGTAGCCTTCGTCCAAAAGAACGATTGCCTGATCTCAGTCAGCCCCTATTCCGATACACAAAGAATCACTTGTGTGAAGGAAAGAGGATCAAATTACCTGCTTTATGAGAATACCACCCAAGCCATGACCAACCATTAGAAAAGGACATTTACCCAACTACAAGTATATTAGTGATTTTCTCTTTTAAAT
Source organism: Fusarium decemcellulare (assembly GCA_013266205.1). Taxonomy (NCBI): domain Eukaryota; kingdom Fungi; phylum Ascomycota; class Sordariomycetes; order Hypocreales; family Nectriaceae; genus Fusarium; species Fusarium decemcellulare. The sequence goes on from JAAGWO010000765.1 coordinate 20,543, forward strand.
AAATGTAGGTAATTCTACAGATACATACCTCATGTTCCGGATTGCACAGTTCATCAAATAATCGCCTTCCGGTCTCGAGCAGGATTGTCCATGAGAAACTTGTCGAGGAGCGAACATCGAGCTGGTAGATGAACTCGAATATCCTCACGTGTTTGGTAATCGAAGTGAAGAACGAGCTGGGCCATGGCTCGCCTTGGCCTACGGCCCAATTCAGGCCGACACGAGAGTCGATTTCCGGTACCAGCACTACACTAACAAGGTTTAGCCGTTTACAAACATATTCTAGGGATTGCATCGATAGTTGATGGCTTACTTCAATTCAAACCCGCCGCGATCGTTCTCAGGCCCCCTAAAAACCTCGTTAAGCGAAACGTCGAGTTTAGTTGGGGGCATATTATCCAAATCTCTGAATTCAAGGCCCACTCCAAATCTTTCTTGGTAGGAGAATGTCAAGCTTGCGGCTCGAGATGACCGTTATGATCTGCATGGGTTGGAAATCAGGCTGTGAAAGCGGGGTAGCGGCGAGGATTTGGCTGTAAGCTTGATATGCATAACCATGCCTGTTTTATGACACCGTACATACATGCTGCATGAGGATTGTAGTACTGGTCATTTCGTGTCAAAACATGATTGGAGCAGCACCCAAGAGTGGTGGGCCTCTTGCAACTGAGATGGTCACTCAAAACTGTCAGGTGGTTGAATAGAATCAGCCTCAACATTATGGGTATTTAGCTGGTCCCACGTTGTTACACTGCGTTAAACCATCAAGGTTCTTTCATTACTCGTCATTACAGCAGATTCTTGAGGTTCCTAAGTCATTACTAGGCAATTGTTATTATGGTCGCAAACAATAGGTACGGTTTGCATTAGGGGTGCGACTATGGTAGCACATGATTGTGGAACTCCTATAAAATTCCTATCTCAATTATTAGCTGTTCATTTTCTAATCTAGCGTATAGAACCAATGCTCCAGGGAGTCGGGCCAAAGATACTCGGGAGCGCCCTTGGAAAGCAACCTGGCCCCCTCAGGCCGAAGACATCATTCCCGCTGGTACTGTGTCCATTTCAGACGACAAGCCAGTTGAGGCTCTAGTTTTAAGTGCCCCTGGAAGCAATGCAGGTTTTGACTCGTCTCGATATTACGACCTTGATAGCACTTCGGCAAAGTGTGAACATGACTTAGCTAAGAGGAACCTGAACTGACGGGAACTGAACTATACCTTAGCTATCGAAAAGATAAATATTGTGGAAGAAGCTAGGATCTTTCTACTCTGTTGGTACTGAGGACAGGTCATGGAGCTGAAGGCCATGCAATGGCAGTATAAAGTGGTCAATTACACGCAGTGTCGAGAATAATCAACATGCTCGTGACATTATACAGTTGAAACATCAATCAAGCAATCAATCAATGAACATCCAGACCCGTATTCCCATTTCTTCAAGGTTGCATGATCCGGGTCTAGGGGAAGAAGGCCACGGCACGGACCTCGATGCTCTCTCGTACCTCGTCTTCCGGGACGTTTGCATCCTTCATAAAAGCACAGTGAGGCACCCCGAGCATATCGGGCTTTTTAGAGTCGTACCCTTTGAAGACAAGCGCCTCAGTTGCTTTCTGATCACTGATGTAGTACCAGCTTTGCTTCACGTTGTAGTGAATGTTGGCAAGCTCGCCAACATTGGTCGGATCAATGAGGTCTACATAGCAGACATCGCAGTTTTGGTCGATTGTCGCTGGATCACATACTGCAAGCGGGCAATCGCGCACAGGGCCCTTTAAAGGCTTCCAGAGGCTGCATTTCAGTTAGCTTACTGTTGATCAAGAATAATTGCGTTAACGCACTTGAGGAGCTGAAAGGATCTGTCAAGATAACTCTCGGCTTTATCGCCAAAAACGTATCGAATGCGATCGACCGCGTCGTCTCCGCTGTAGTCTTGAGTTTCCCAACGTAATCAGCTATTGCTATGCTAATACATATTTGTGAGAGCTGGCTCCCATGCCAACAGACCCTACTTACCGCAGTGGGCGCCCAGTACCGGAAGAGTTCCTGACTCCAGCTCGTTTGCATTGACATACGGAAACGCACGGGGCCGTCGACGAATCTATCCAAGTTAGTCTTTGAGCCCGTCAATACTATCAAATTGATCGAGAAACGTATAGCTGGACCAAGGGTACATCTCGACCTTGTACTCAATGACAAAAACTTCCTCAGTGCCAGTAATGTCTCTCATCACGCCCCGGGCTTCTCTTAAAAAGATTCCCTCGACTCTGCCACGATCTTTGAACTCGTCGTACTTGAGACAGGAGTCCAACTCAGCCATTATGAACCCATTCTGACTGTAGTCAACTAAATGGGATCTCATATCCTTGATGTTGATATTGTCAACTGAAGTATAGGACAAATTCGTTCGTTGAACCCCATCAACTCGGTAATTATGTAAAAAAGGCTTCTCTAGCTTGTGAGCCGGGTCGTCTAGAGTGAACCATAAGGTTGCTTTCGTTGCTGTTGATGTCATTGTGTTTGAGTGGTTCTGAATCTTATCTAGTGCAATAATGCAGAGTCATGAGGGTTGATAAAATAAAGCGTCTGACTTAGGTACTTCACAAGTGAGATTATGTATACACATCAAATAACTGAAATTGCCCCATGGATGCCTCAGGCCCCCACAGCAGCCTCACAGGTCGACTCCACCTCCACGACAGGCCCACTTGGCACAGACCTTCATACCTTTTCTTAAGAAACGGGAGAAATCTATAACAACGGCCCTGGGTTTCCTTTCAAAGCAATGGGACTCCCTGCTGAAAAAGGGGCCTCTAATCTTCTTTCGCAAATGTACGACAAGGTCTGCTATCTATAACGCCAACGCAATAACAGCTTCTGCCTAGGTAGTTACTAATCATGATAAGGCAGCCTTGAGCTAAACGTCATTCACAAGACTAATAGCTCTAGCTTAATGGTCGATGCTGGGTTCTGGCTAATAGAACAGAGAAAACTCCGTGCTAGGCTGCTCTTGAGTGGTTAAAGTTGCAGTGAAAATGCTCTGCTGAGGAAGAAGCGAAGCAGCCTCTCACGTGTGCATCCCATGCATCATAGGGAAGCTCATCTCCACCCGACCGCAAGAACAGGGATTCTCAAGAACCATAGGGTCTGCCGTGAGTTCATATGGTCGTCAACAGCAGATTTTCATTACTTCTGAGTTAGTCTGCTGTTGAGGGGCTGAAACCGCAGTGAAGGTCAGGAAACTGGCATCCATTTTCGTATCAAGATGTAGGCACACGCACGAGCTCTTGTTTCCGGACATTTTGACGGCAAGTGTTGTTTGCCTCCGCACTCGCGGCAACCCCCGCGGGTATTCCCCGCGGACATTGGCCGCTCCAATCACATGAGGCGAAACCTCAATCACCCACCCTCACCACGGCTCAATCCAGTCGTCTTGACAATGCCTTGACGGGAATTGCTCGGATTGCATGTCAAGTTCTTGTCGCTCATGCGTTTCCAATGCCCTGACTGTTGAACATCTGGCTGGCTGGGTCTCATTGCGCTGTAGATTTGCCTTCTCCGCGTGCTAGGGTTATGGAGCACAGCCTGGAGCATGGCTTGGAACCGACCGCCGTGGCGGCTGGGAGAAAGACCAAGCGACAGCAGAACTTTCGCAAATTTCGGGGTTTGACTTGTGCCAACTGTCGCGCGAAAAAGGTAGCGGGCTACCCTTTGCTAAGTTGATCCCTCGAAATGCCGGCGAGCACGTCGGCTTTAGTGCTAACATTGCTATCACGATAGGTACGATGCGAAGGTAGCCAACCCACATGTAAAACATGCGAAGTCTACCATGTCCAGTGCCGCTACGACAAACCACCACCATTTTCACAGGTTATTGCCATGGCCAAGAAGTTGCAGGAGGCAGAGCAGACTATCGAGCAGCTTCAGGGGGCTGCCTCATTTGCTTGTGCCCCGGCTACAGAGCCCGCTAGTACTGCCGAGCCAGCCCCAGCTTCAGGTTATATGGAATCGCCAATATCTGCAGCGGAAGGTCTGATTGCGAGGCCCATGCATAGGCCAGAGGTGGTGGATACGTCACCCTCACATCAAGGCTACACACAAGCTTTGACCGATACGGCTCATCTAAAAGATAACCTGGCTAGTGATCTGAGTGTCGACGAGCACGGCAAAATTTGCTATTACGGTCCGACATCTGCAGTTCATCAACCATTGGGGTTGGCCTCGCCGTCCACAAAGTCATCAAATAGTACCGTATTATCTAGGAGGGCCGATGTGCGCTCCTATCTAAAACTACATGCTCAGGAGTCTACTATCTGGGAGGAATTTGCGCTTGGAAATGCGGCCATTCAGACTGGGATATCCCGCCAGGTCATGGCCAAGCTTCTACATCTGCATTGGACATGGGTTGCTCCTATGTTCATGTGGGTGTACAGGCCGGCGTTCGTGCGTACGTACCTACCGCAGTCATACTATTCCTCACAGCTGGTCCCTAATTCCAGTAACTGACAGGTGACATGACGACTGGCGGCCGCTACTACTCCGAGTTTCTCCTCCTTGTACTCTGCGCACATGCCTCCAAATACCAAGACAGCCACCACGCCGAACTCTTGTTTTCCCGCGTGCGACTCCTTCTTGGCGATGCAATACAGAAGCCTAGCTCCATCCCAACCATTCAAGCCCTTCTTCAGCTGAGTGCCCGGGAACTGGCGCAAGGGTCCATCTCCCAGGCCTGGCTGTACAGCGGTATGGCTTTTAGAATGTCTTCGGATCTTGGCCTACAGCACAACGGCCCTGACTTTGCCGACCTCAAGGGGCTCAATCCGATCGACCTAGAAATCCGACGGAGGCTGTTCTGGAGCTGTTACTTTTGGGATAAGTGAGTTGCCTGATCTTCGCGCCTAAAATAAAGACATAAAGCTAAGAAGAATCACTTGCAGGGCTATAAGTCTCTATACAGGAAGGCTGCCTGCAGTAACCGAACTACCGCAGAGCCCTATAGACTTCAGTAAGCCCTTCACTTTACTGCAATTGGTTTCAATGATGGTGCTAATACAATATCTAGTGGATGATTCGGCAGAGTCCGAAACGTGGTCTCCCTATTATGAAGACACCTCACCTCTGACTCGATTACCGCCTGGGCAATATCCTTCTATGAAAAGCCATGCGGTTTCGTGTTTCGCCAGCTCCTGTAGATTATCCGTCATCATTAACGACGTCATCATACAGCTCTATTCGAAGAGAAGCAGGGCTATTAATGAGTCCTCCCTGAACGACATCAAGGCCCGTCTGGTTAGCTGGCGAGCTGAGTCACCGCCTCACCTACGATATGACCCCGAGTTCTTGCCAACGATATGCCCGCCACCACATATAATTTCTCAGAAGTACGTCTCATCAATATTTAGTCGCTGATGCTACTTACTCCCTCATTTGATGCTTACCGTATTACTTCTATAGTCTGCTTTACTTCACTACCGTTATCCTGGCACATCGACCATTCTGGTCCGTTCCAACGTACTATCAAGTATGCATAAGCGCGGCTCAAAGCATGGAGAAACTACTTCTGCTGCTCGAGTCTACCTTTGGCTTTCAGAACATCACATACATGATGGGCTACTGCATTTACACAGGTGCCTCGGCCATCCTCGAGGATGCCAAGAATAATGATGGTGCGGCACATCCTACGATGCGGACCTTCCTGAGGGCCCTCAACGGCGGCATCGCAAAATGCCCGCTGCTTGAGAAGAGCTTGCAAATCATTGTCAAGGGCTTGAAGCGTGGGCCTATGCAACGAGCGCCGACTAATCACGACGTGACCGACAACTTAGGTCCCATCGTCAACAACTACATCCCAGCATTTCCATACTTTGACCCCGTCAGCCCAAATGATTTTGATGTTGATGCATATCTTAACAGTATGAACATGGATGCCATGGCTGCATTGGATTGTTATCCAGAGTTGCAGATTGATTTTGATGACTCAACGAGGCATTCGCCGCATTAGGGTTCTACATTGGAATTCGACTTGTCGTGCCCAGTCGCATGTTAAGCCCGGTTGAAGGATATTCGGTGATGTGCTAGTAGCTTCTGGTACGAATTGTCGTTTTGTCTATGGTTTGGCTGTATTAGCAACCTCACGATGCCCGAAATGGAGCCTAGTTCCCGATGCCCGTGTTCACTTCTGCCAGCGTGTCGGCTTTGAGAGATGGTCTATCAGCCTTGCCGGCCGTGGTCTGTGACTTTTGTTAGACCTTCGACTTTGGATATGAGCCCACCGGCAAATGTGGATCGCCAGTTTTAGGTGACTTACTCCTCCATCAACGGGCATGATGAGACCAGTGATCCAACCAGCTTCTTTACTGGCCAAGAACAAGATGGCTGTGTTGCAGACGTTAGTATAGCACTTTAACTAGTTCTGCTTTCTCATACCGAACCCCACATCCCATCCAGTTCCCTCTTTGTTCATCAAGTTCTGGTTTATCCTGGCTTGTCTCATCTCGTCTGTCATGCCGCGTCCTCTTGTCATGGGAGTGAAAACCATGCCGGGGGCAACGCAGTTGACACGAATATTCTCTCGGCCGTGATGTGCGGCCATAGCACGGGTCATCTGGATGATGGCTCCCTTGGTTGTCGGATATAGCAAGCTGGGGTTCCCGCCAAGCACTACCGATTTTTGTTAGTCTCGTGACATCTTGAAGTAGCTTCAAACAGCCATCATACCAGTTACTGGTGGCTTGAGCATGGAAATGGGAGCTACTCACAACCACTCACGGACGACATGTTGATGATGGAGCCGCGGCCCTGTTTTCTCATCTCGGGAATAGCGTATCGGCTCATCAACACCATGCTGGTGACATTGATGCGGAAATCCCTATCCCATGCATCCATGTTAATCGTCGTCGCGTCGCCCATTGCGCCGCCCACGCCAACTATCCACAATATCAGTACAAGATCTTGTAAACAAATTCGAACCGTGACCTACCGATGTTAACAAGAACATGCAGAGCTCCCCATAGCTCAACAGTCTTGTCGACAGCGTTCTTACAGGACTTTTCCTGTGTAACGTCCGCTTGAATAACCTCGGAGATGCCGCCCTCCTCGTCGATCATGCGCTTCGTTTCTTTGGCCCAATCTATGTTCAAGTCTACAAGGACGACCTTGGCACCCTGGCGTGCAAGAAGTATAGCAGCCGCACGTCCATTGCCAATTTCACCTGGACACGCTGTTAGTAGAGACGCCTCCATCGGTCCTTGCACCTACCATCCATCCGAGACCCAGCTCCTGTGACAATCGCGACGTCTCCTGTAAAATCGAATGCTCTGGGGGGCGCCATACTCGGAAAACCTAGAAGTTGAATCTCGAAATATCGTTGAAGGAGTTGGTTGCTTGTACACTATGGATTATGAAGAGTGTGTTCTTGGTGAACAGAGAAGGCTGGGTGTAATCCATATAACATCGAGTAAAGGTACAAAGTGAGTGCTTTTCTTAACCAAAACTGTAAGCCGTTCTGCCTGACAGCTGAGCACCATCTGGCAAGTCGCCACCCCCTACTCTGGGTTACATCGGAGACTGAGCGCGGAGAATGGCCGGACTGGGGGTAACCCATATGGATGCCGAGACACCCCACAATCGCCGGGAACCATCCCGTGTCCTTTCTTGTACAATTCTTTCCAGCCTCTAGAAGGCCTGAATAATCTTGACATAGCGGCAACAGCTGGATTGGGGGTAAAAGCCAATCACAGCACAGAGTTCGTTCAGTGAGACCGGCCATGTCTCTTGCAACCTGAACACTCTAATCCACACCACTTCTGGTATGACATAGTCTCTAACATCATAAACGAGATTCATAGCTATAACTTGAGACTATCAGGCACTAAGTGGGGAATTCTAACTATGTGAACTACATAGAAAATCTACCGAATAATCTACAGGCTCAAGCCCAATTCTTCAGGACCAGCGATGATGGGAAAGCATCAGCTACTTAGTATTAATATTCTAGGATTTTCACTTGCAAGATGCAGAGACTCTAGTCGCATTATCATCGCAGACGATTTCCCTAGACATTCATGGAAATCGCTAGAATTACAACCTTTGAACATTTTCTTGTGAAAGCCAGTAGTCAAACCACCTTACGATATCCGCAAGGCTCTGTTCCTTTACCCAACCTGACCTGCATTAGCATTCCACGACGCAACGTAGAGACGTATTCTCATTAGTAGACTTTGACTCACGTTGGTAAGAGTCGGTTGGATCGCCTCGTAGCGCAAATCCATGCTCGACGCCGGCGAAGATTTGGTAGTGATATGTCTTCTTCTCAGACTGTAAGATGTCCAGGGCTTTGCGGCGAGAAGGCACGTCGAAAGTATGATCTACTTCTGAGCAAGATAGAAATAGTGGCTCTGAATAGACGGTCAGTATAGGGACGCAACGAGCCGCATGCCTCGCAGTTGTCTACCAAACGCGGCTTAACTTTTTGTTTACTTACTTTTGATATTCTTGAAATGGTACTCCTTGAGGAATGCAGGATGAGCAAAAGCCCCAACAGAAACAGTTTCTGACGCCAATTGGTTGCAGACGTAAGGAGCCCCGAAGCAATAGCCGACACATGCATATTTGGTGCTGTCGCCATAGCTTTGCTTAATAGCCTGGACCCATTTCGGCACCGCAACGTCAGCAAAAGCTGTGTGTTTGCGTTTCCAAGCCTCGTAGTCGAAATGCTTATTTCCGGTGTCGTGCCGCGACTTTCTATGTTTCCAAACAGGATCCTGTGCAGTCAGCGCCATACACGTCAAAATTGTTTTTCGAAGGGTTAACCAACTCCGCGGAAGTAGTCCAGACCGAGGACAAGATAGCCTGCATCGGCAAAAGCATCCATGACAAGTAGGCCGTTGGGAAACATGCCCCATACATCGGGAAAGTAGAGAATGATATTGCCATTGGCGTCGTCGGCGGCCGGTTTGGAGATGTACGTCTCGACGTCTGCGATGGTTTCCCAAGTACCTCTTGACTCACCCTGGTGAAGGGTACCCTTTAAACAGCAAGCGCCGCTTGGCTTGGCCAGATACTCACCATCACGAGGCACCTGAGAAGTAGTTTGTCCCATACCCACTGTCGTAAAAACCGCCCTAAAAGTTACGTGACTTCCTTGTATCGAATAGAGGACGATCTGGGTTATAAGTATATGGAAATGTACAACAAGAGTTGCAGGATGATTGAATATTGGTGGGTGCTGGAACCATAACTGGCCCCTGTCTAATGAGATCCGCCTTTGGATGAGGTCCGCATAAGATCCATCAATTTGGGAATGACTCCTGGTGGCAAAATCAGCGTCGCGAGGCGGATGCCCTAGCTCGGAATATGCCCGCGGAGACTATCCGAGGGCAACATCCAGCCCCTCCTGATAATCTGGATGGTGGACTTGCAGGCCTCAACCTCCCACATGACCCCTCCAGGGCCGCGTTAGACCATCGGGGACAGTAAGCGAACCAGTCTTTCTGGGAGAGTTCGGATTGTGGGGGAGATGGAGGTCAAGGCGGGGATGGGCATCCCCCCAGTCTGGGGTTACTAGGGTGTCTCCGCAAGACACATCTGTCACCGAACCAAGGAGTTGAATCCTCGCTTCTCTCTTATGCAAGCCTTACCAGACGCAGATGTTCGTTAAATGCCATTCTACCCTCCCACCTAGCTCAAAACTCGCAAATATCGCAAGATACTAAGTATCTCTGTTCCCGTCCCACTTTATAACCAACCTTGAACCTACGATACCCAGTAACCATGACCGACTCATGCAAGCCTGCTGAGGCTCCCCCGAGTGTCACAGCCGTAGAAGATGCAAAAGCCAAAGGCAACCACATGGATATGGATTCTCATCAACGGGAGAACGCGGTCGGCTACGACGAGTACCTCGAGGGTCGCGATCTCGACTTCTCGGATGCCGAGGTATATTGCCTTGCGATCCTTGCTTACTGGGATAGCACATTTGAACCGCCAGAACCCCATTGACGTCGATTTAGGCCAAAAGAGTCCGATGGAAGCTGGATCTTGTCATTCTTCCCATGTTCCTCGTCACACAGGCATTGCAGTTTATGGATAAAACCTCCCTTAACTACGCCAATCTATTTGATTACCAGGACGCTCTGGGCCTTAAAGGAAAGGAGTTTAATTATCTCTCTGCAAGTGAGTTTCCAGTACTTCGCGCCCCAATATCAGACACCCTTCTGTTCCATATTCACAACCTAATGAACATTGATAGTGGTTTATGCGGGCTATTTCTTTGGACAGTACCCCTGTGGTTGGCTTATTGGGCGGTATCCGGCGCAAAAGGTCATGGCAATTAGTGTCTTCCTCTGGGGTCTGATGGTCATCCTCATGACTCAAAGTCGAGACTACTCTAGTGCTTGTAGGGAACCCCTTCTTTCCCGCCTTCTCTTGGTTCTTGACTGACTCTTATTTCAGTGGCTGTACGCTGTACGTCAACCAGAGGTCTGATGAGGAGCAAGTGTGTTTGTTGACAGATACTATAGTCATAATGGGCGTGTTTGAGGCTGCCGTAACTCCGTAAGTCGCGAGCCTCCAATTTCTATCGGTACAAGATGGATTGGAATGAAAGCTAATTGATGATAGCGGTCTGACTCTTATGACCGGCTTCTGGTATACTCGGCGAGAAATTCCTCTGCGACAGTGTATCTGGTATTCTTCTCTGGGTTGGGGCGGAATCGTATGTCCCTTCTTGTGCTTGCTGCTATCACATCAGGACGAGGCTAACTAAACCTTCCCAAGATTGGCTCCTACATCTCTATGGGTGTGTCAAAGCTGCCCGTAGATCTGAAGCCTGAGCGATGGGAATTAATCTTCTATATAGTAGGATTCACTATCCTTGCCCTTTTCCTGTCGTAGCTGATACATATGCTAGTTGGGTGGTGCTACATGCCTTTGGGCCATCGTTATTTGGATCTTTCTTCCTGACTCCCCGTCCAATGCGAGGTTTCTAAGTCATCGTCAGCGACTTATTGCCGTCAAGAGGGTTGCGGGCAATGAAACCGGTATCAAGAATAAAGCTTACGACAAGAGCCAGACACTCCTTGGATTTACTGATCCTAAGACGCTCTTGATTTTCACGTCGGTTTTTGCTGCGTATGTGCTTTGCTTTCAAGCACTGTGGTGCTTTTCTAGGGCCTCACGCTAATCATTTGTACCCGTGCAGTGCCATCCCTAACGGTGTAGTCAACTCGTTCTCGACCATCATCATCCGAGATATGGGCTTCAGCACAACCATGACAACCCAGCTAAAGTCAGTCGGTGATGCCGTCCAAATCATCGCCCTCATCATTGGTGGAAGCATCATTCTCAACATCCCCAACTGTACGTCTTTTGCCCTCGTGTAAAATTGACTTGACCCTCGGCTAATAAGAGCAAAAGCTCGTCTAATCACGGCCTCGGTTGCTAATATTGTCTGCACTGTTTCCGCGGGCTGCATGGCATATCTTCCCCGAGACAACACCTGGGGTAGACTCGTCTGTTTCTGGTTGGTCAATGCCCAGTCCGTTGGATTCACAGTGTCCTTGACTACCATTTCATCCAACATGGCTGGTTACACCCATCGTTCCCTGGCTAGTGCAATGGTATTGTGAGTAACACGCCCTACTACCGGTGACCTATAGTTAATAGAACACAGCACGGCTTACTGTTGGGGCAACTTTGCGGGCCCTTTCGTGGTGGACCCAAAAGAAGCTCCTCACTTCAGAGGCGCCACTATTGGGCTGCTGGTAGGATACGCTATTAAATTCTGCTGTCATCTTGCGCTTCTTGGTACGTTCCACCACTCTTTGTGTCTTCAAAATTCGTGAACTTACGTTTGTGTCCGAAGTTTACATGTTCCTTGTCAACAAACACCGCAACAAGACCTATGGACCCCCAAACAAGGAGAGAAGCAACGAAGCTGGGATGCGTGATCAGACGGAGTTTGAGAATAAGGACTTTAGATATGTGCTGTAGCTGGTGTCTGTTCCTACAATCTGGTCTTGGTATCCGTTGTCCCCTTCCATGGTCACCGTGTGACTGGTACAATGAGAGCAGGGGGTGTTATAACTCTGATAATACCATTTGAATCAGTTGCTACGTCATATGCGGGTAAACGTGGACAGTCGGAGACAATACGGCTCTTAACGCTGTACGAATTTATCAAGTCTCTACCTAGGTACGGTAGGTAGTACATCTGCTATCCCAGGACAAAGAGCCATCGTCTCGGCCATGCCAAACAGCCCGTGAATTTTCGCAACAGAGCAGATTTCGCACGACGTGTTGGCACCAAGTTTTCCCGCCGATTATGCATTTTTCATTTCCCACAGGCGTTGCGATTGCGATAAGGTGCCGAATGCCGAATGCATGAGGCACAGCACCAAGGCAAATAATGCGGGTCTCGAGTCGCAGGCTGACCTAAGAAACCAATGCTTAGAAATTCAAGCCTGGTCCAATGAACGCTATAGCTCATCGGTAAGACAGCATGCATACTGTATGGAATCAGTTGTCGTTTTGTAATCATTTAATATGTGAAAAGTGACAGTGGGGGAATAGCTTAGCAACGTTCAACGTTAATGGGTTCGGCTTCACTGACGTCAAAGTAGGCAAGCAACTCCAGCTTTTTGGTATTTAACGCCAAGCCCAACACCCTACGTTCCATATCATCACATTTCATACAAGTTCAAATCGCTAAGACCATCCACTCCAATACCAATCCAACAGTGTTGTCGATCTTTGATTCAAAGTCACCTTTCAAAGCACACCAGACATCACGATGCCTTCAGTAATTATCTTCGGCGCTTCTGGATTCGTTGGTGGTATGTTGGCGGAGCTCTAACTTGTTTTCACGGAACACTAACTCGGCATGTTAAGCTCCGTATACGAGAGCTATCAAGGAAAGTCATCCAGATTGGCTTGTGACTGCATACGTACGCAGCTCTAAGCCGGAGAATGAACTCAAGGCGAGCCTGAAGGCCGACAAAATCATTGTCGGTGACTTCAATGACCTTGAGAAAGTCAAAAAGGCCAGCCAGGAGCATGACATTGCGGTGAACGCTGGCAACTCCTTCACTGCTGATCCCGTTGCTGCCATAATTGCTGGCCAAAAGGAGAAAGAGGGCACTTCCAAGGGCAAATTGATTCACATCAGCGGCGCCGGAAACTTCATCGATTTCGGCACCTCGGGCAACTTCAACCCGGAAAGCAAGGTTTGGAATGATGCTAGAGAAGAAGACATCAAGGCCATACACAAGGACATGTTCAACGGCCAGTCCGACACCCTCGTGCTCGAGGCCGGCGCCAACAACGGTCTTGATACTTACATTGTCTGTCCGTCGGTTGTTTATGGAGGCGCGAGCGTCTCCTCGCCTTCAATGGGTGTCGGCTACAAACTTCTCACCGGTAACGCCAAGCCTCTGGGCTATGTTCCCTATGTTGGCGATGGAACAGCTGTTTTGAGCACCGTATGTGGTACCAACGTTTCAGTCATATTCTTTAAGCCTTTTACTAATACCTCCTATAGTGCCATATCCTGGACTTGGTCGGTTTCTTAGTCAAGATTTCTGATCTTGCTGCCAAAGGCCCAGCCCAAGGGACTCCGTACAGCCGTTACTACATGCTCGAGACCAGCCGAGTCTCGTGGAAGGACTTGGCATCTGAGCTGGCGAAGGCAATGCATTCAAGAGGCATACTTTCAAACCCCGAGCCAAAGAATGTGCCATTCGAGCTGGCTGGCGAAGGCGAAGTCAAGCACCTCGTGGCCGCGAATATGCTCGTCAAAGGCGACCGTGCTGCGGCAATGGGTTTTAAGCCACAACACCCTAGTATTCTCATGCAGATTCACGAGGACCTTAAACAAGTTCCTATCTAGCTTGGCGCTGAAGTAGGCAGATTGGGTTGGCGGAATTGAAGAGGGTAGATAAAATCTTCAGTAGCTACAAAAACAATCACACAGAGGGGTTTTGATTCGCCAGCCGGTTTTCCCCTCTGTTGCTGATTTTCCCTCCCATGCAAGTCTGGCTTAACGACGTCAAATCCATTATGTCATCGGCATAGCAACAAGGTGTATCTATTGTGCTAAGAAGGAGTGTGCGCGTGAGGGATCTATTTCTATGTACGATAGAGGGATCAATGGGTGGCAGATACATCCTACTTCTAAAAAAACGACAATGTCCTATGTATACGCGCTGTCTTGTTAGAAGACTGCTATATCCATTTACCAGGCTTGAATGCCGTCCCTGATGATGACCCTGCCGACATCTGCATCCCGCTTTCCTTCAATCACATCCTTGACAAAATGTCCTCCAATAGAAGGATCCATGCCGCCCATCTTCTTCATGGCTTCGGCACTACCACCCAAGCCTGTAGCAAGATGACCGGGAGAAATGCACCAGACTTTGACACCATCCTCCTTGAGTGTTCTGTCCCACTCACTGTTATAGAATTAGCACGAGTCTTTACTGTTCTTACGTCGGAGACATACCGCATCATCATGTTCATGCCTGTCTTGGCACTTCTGTAGGCAGGCAGGCTGAATTGGTCCTTAGGCCAGCCTTTGGGGGGGGACTTGTTGATAGCCAATGAAGGACCCATGCTGTTGGCTAGAGAGCTAGTGCCACTCGCCATGAAAACAAGACGGGGATCGTCAGAGGTCAAAAGTAGGGGCACGAACTGATGGGTGATCACATTGGTGCTCACAACATTCACGTTCCAGCTTTCAGACCACATGTCACGCATTGACATTTTACCAGCCATCCACTGCTGATCGAGCTGGATTCCTGATATGCTAGTTAGCCTCTTCGAGCCATCCACTACAAGCTAGGGTTGGGGATAGATAGATACCAGCATTGTTGATCATAGCATCGAGCTTGCCATAGTCCTCCTTGATGACATTGAATAGGGTATCAATAGATTTGTCATCCGAAATATCGATTTGCACAGGACGAATGTTGCTCTTGGAGTTAGGAAACTCTGTCCTAGCGCTTTCGGCGGCAGCCTGGGCCTTGTCGATAGATCGACCTCCAAGCAGAATCTCATAGGCTTGGACCGAGCCGGCAAGGGCCCGGATAATTTGGTACCCGAGACCGGTATTGGCACCGGTGATGAGAACAATTTTCTTGCCGGCCATGGTTTCTTAAGTGATAGTTAGAGAGAAAGATGTTTGAGTATTGGGAAAGATAGGAAGTTGGTCAGGTCTGTAGGTTATAAAGCAGATGGGAATCGATGGCTTACACATAATCGGCGATAAATTAGAAACGTATTAGTTTCACCCCGCGGCCTAAACGGACTTAAGCTTGTATGAAAAGCGAAGCTACACCGGCGCCTCCTAAGCGCACAAGCCCATCGGCATGTGTCATGGCCAGTGCGGGAAGACGGCCGGGGCTCGGAGTTGTTGATGCCCATATAAGGCTAGCGCTGGGCCGGCAGGGACGCCGAAGAGCGACTGCTCCAACTGGGACTATCCCCTTCCTGGCAGGCCATCTCCGGGGACAGCTTTAAACTCCAAGCCGCCGTTACAAATCACTTACGGAAACATGATGAGGAATCGGTCGGACGGCATGTATGGAATACTTTGAAACTGAACACTACCTCCCGGCCAGAATCGAGGAAAATTGAACCACCATAACCTATAGGTGTCTTCTGAAATATGAAGACTGTGACATGACATACCATTGGTTCTAAACTTGACTGACCGCATTCCGCATTAGGGAATTTATATTTGTATGTTTGTATATTTTTCATCCGGAGGGCCGTGAGGCCCGTAAAAGTACCCTATTGGGGTCCAGGGCGTGCTGAGCTGAACTATCCATAATGGCTGCCGCATTCGGACTCACCTGGACGACCCGCAAAAGTTAGATCAACGGGATCAAGCAACATACATCCATAGATACAGACCAAAGGGGCTAGCAACTCCGGACGTAGTAAGTACCACTGCAGTCCACCCAAGGTAAAAGAATCGGGCCTCGCCTCTTGTATCGGAGTTTAGCAAGCCTTCATTGGGAAGCAGATGGACCCTTCCACTCCGTACGGGGGGACGGATTTCGCGGACTTAATTTGCATCCCCGATACAGGGATTAAGTCTCTGTTCTTACGGAGTACAGGGTTAGTACACACGACAAGCACGGCCTCCGGCAGCTACGAGATTGGCTATATAGCTCGTCGACATCTGAATGGAGAGACGAAAGCATCTTTTACATCTTCCTCACTACCACCAATATTTTTGGTGCATGACCAAATCCTTCGAACCCGAAAACCTCGAGCATCTGGCCTAGTCAACTGCAAGTCAACTACAAGCCACAGGAAATGGCCATCACCTTGTCTAGATCTATCTATCTGGGGGCCGATGGGCATCTGACGGCGCAGGGCGTCAACGAGAGCTACAAGCCCACCGGCTCGCAAACCCTCGTCCAGGTGAAGTATTCTGGCATCAACCTTCTTGACCAGAAAAGCTTCTTTTTTGGAATGCATTCCTGCATTACTGGCTACGAATTCTCCGGCATAGTTCATGAGACGGGTCCAACTTCTCCCTTTAGGATCGGTGATGCAGTCTTCGGAATGACAAGGGCCGGGCCGGGGAAGCCGTCATGCTTTGGTGCTCACCAGGACTTTGTTATTGCGGAACCCCGGACCATCTTCAAACTCCCGCCCTCTCTCGACTTGAAGGGAGCTGCGGTGATGAGCCTGGCTGCGCACACTGCCGTCGACGCCTTGTTCAATTGCCTCCCTTACGGTCTCCCCGCTGCGAAGCTGGGTGGTCTGGATACCAAGGGCCAGCCGATTCTCATCTGGGGCGGGGGAAGCAGCGTCGGTCTGGCTGCCATCCAGGTCGCCAAGGCGGTGGGCTTTAGTCCCATCTTCACTACGGCGTCACCCAAGAACCATGACATCCTCAAGAGACTTGGCGCCACTGAGTGCTTCGACTACAAGTCCCCGACGGTGGTGGACGACATCCGCAAGGCAGCGGCCAAGGCAGGGGTGAAGCTAGCTACCGTCTTTGATTCGGTCTCGGTGGGCGCCTTCGGGCCCGATGCAGACCCTGAGAATAGCTCTCCTGCACTGGCAAGGCGCTGCTGCTCAGACGAGGTCACCGCGGAGGAGCTCAGACTCGTGTCCACCGGGCCGGTCCCTGCTGATCCAGCCTACAGCTTCTGCTTGAGCTATCGGCCGCACGGCGATGTCGATTTCGCCGGGAATAAGCAGGACCCGGAATGGCCGATTCGAGCATGCAGAGCGATGGAGTACTTCGTGGGAGGCGACGTCGAGGTGATTACGATGCCAAATATCACAGTCGTGAAGGGGGCGGAAGCAGGCATCCGCGAAATTCAGCGTGTTTGCCAAGGCAACGTGACCTTGGAAAAGGTTGCCATTGAGCATCCGATATGATTCTGGGAAATTTTAGATAGACGACTTACGCTAGACATGTAAAATAGGATGTGGCTTCAGCTAGAGACAGGAGACACCGATTGCCATACCGCCGCGTGCCGCTTAATACTAGGCTTGGGTTGGTGACATTAAGGAGTCCATTTGCTTTGTTGGCAACCAATAAAACAATCTGGGACCCCCGCAGCAGACTCGCAATGGCCGACATGTCGCAATTCACTTCTGTGCTCTACACGCACTCCAGCTCCGACTCCACCAAGGTCTCTAAGCGCTCCCGGACCGGTTTTCTCCTCTAAGGCTGACTTTTCCCATCTTAAATACAAGGCGATACTTGTGCCATGTGAATAACCTGAAAACTATGTGAGAACACTATGTTGTTGCAGTAGAAAGATACCCAAAACTACCTAGATAGTTGGCAGCTATAAAGGGCAAGCAGAAGGGTCTAGTTGTGTGGTGGCCCCAGGCCCACAGCCCGGTGCCTGGCCTTGGCCTGGACGTAGCTTTACTGTGTACGGCAGAACCGCGAAGATGGCGAATGTATCATTATTATGCGTCGGTTCAGCATTCGTATTCGCATGATGGTTTTAATTATACTTTTCCGGCCACAGGCAGAGAGAATAGCGATCATAATAAAGAACAGAATTTTACACATCAACCGCATCTCAACATTGGTATATCTAAACATGCTGTTTGGAGCGGCCGCCTGTACTCCACAATTGAGCAATCGTAAATTAACAAATTTGCAATCCATCGACATGCAGCTTCCTATTCAGGAACAGGCAGTGGATATAAAATTCTGCAAAGCTGCAGATAATTTATTTTTCCTGCTTATCATAAGGTTTCTAATATCATCCATAATCTTTACAAACCATGAGGCTCTCGTATTATCTTAGTGATTCTCGTACAATCCTGGCACGATAACCACATGTCCATCTCAGCGCATGTGAGCCGTGCCTTGTAACAGAGCATTAAAAGGCTCGCTGTTCTCATGGAATATTTTGTCTATCTCCTATGCCATCAAAGTTCTCCAGCTTCCAAAGAAACGACATGCAACTCTCTGCTGTGCTCCTCAACACTCTTGTTGCGTCAGTGGCATAGCCACAGCACTTCCGCATGAGGCGCCGTCGCCCCACGCAGCCGCAGCAGAAGTCACCGATCTCAATCTGATCGGCGAAATTACCAAGATTCCTGAAGACGAAATCCTACCTCCTGGCACGAAATCTGTGTTTTCTGAACACACCTCGAATGATTCGCAATTAGACAAGCGAGCTGTCTCATGGGGCGAATGTCTTGGCCACCTCTCAGTTTCACAGGCAAACCTAGATCGCTATCGACGCGATTTCCTTACAGTTTTTGACACGATCGCGCAATGGGACCCGAGATCACAGCGTTCGGTGCGAGGCAAGTAACTCCCGTTCCTATGTCACTAAAGCTAGATATCATTACCTAACTTGTTAAAAGCTGGCCACAGATGGACTTGGAATGGTCCTGGTAATGGAGCAAGGAGAGTCGAGATTATTGTTCGGAACTAAGTAAGTATCCGCACTTCAATAACCACATCAGTTACATAGGTACTAACACTATTTCTTACCTTTAAGAACAACTGCTTTGATGGCACCTTCACAACGGGTGATATTCAGCAATTCTTGGCGCAGATTCTGGAGTATTGCAACTGGGACCGAACAGGCTGGGCGTTTATCTCGAGACATCCAGACCTGGTTATCATTGTACACTACAGGAACTCTCCGATTCCTGGACCTACCTTGACTTGCTAAGCCTTTCGACTAAGCAGTTCGTAGGCCTAGTAGGTGGTCTTCCGAGTGAAAGTGGTGTACTACTGAGAACGGCTAGATTGTGGGAAACAATTCAACATTGTGCCTAAGAGGGGAAGTCATGGACGCTGGCAGTCATATTGTAAACTGGCCATCTTATCTAAAATGATCCGCGAAAACATTGGTGCCCTGATGCAAAGGAAGACAAGACGAAGTGGAATCGTCGAACATCGCAAATGTGACTTCTCTTGCTCGGCGGCAAAGGCGGGGCAGGCATGGAGCCTGCTAGAGAGGAAGAAGGGGAATCTTGGTTCGCAGGCAATTTGGCCTTGCTGATGGAATGGAAATTTGGGGTTTTGAGTTGAAGGGTTACAATGACATTGGATGTGCAGGCTCTGTGCCGGGTGCAAAGTGCTTCAACATGGATTTGTTCTTTTAATCATGATTGTAAGGGCATAAGGGATGCTATCTGCTTTGTTTGATATCCAGCTTCTACTACAACAAAGAACACAGTATCTTAACTTAGATATCTGAGCTTGTGTTTCTTCTCACTCCACAAGGTCCCACTTGGTGGTGCTCATATGCTTTGTCGACGCCGTCCTGATCTCAGGTTCGCTGGCACAGTTGAGATACCAGCCATAGCGCAAAGCAGAAACCATCGATAGGTTTTCTCCATTTGTGCATAGCAATTTTTGTCGTCAATAGCACCATCTCCAGACCACTTGGGATACTTCTCATCATCGACCCACGCCGAGCTGGGGCCTGTAATAGGCTCGTCACCCCAGCCCAGCTTCTTCATGGCCCTCGGATAAGAGTCAAGGGAAAAGGAACAACCATCTTGCATGTTCTTGGTAGACTCGACAGGGTCAGGCTGTGGCCCAAAAGCAGCGACTTCGCGTTGCTCTAGAGCGAGGACGAAATCAACCGCAACCCCCAGAGGAACTTGAACTGTCTTGTCAGAAATGACTCTGTCAACATTGTCCTTCAGCGGCTCGAGGCTCAATGGAGCGCTTAAACCGTCCTCGATTCCCGTCAGGACAACCAAGACTGGCAATTGTCCGATATCCGCGACGCGGATGTGATAATCCTTGGTAAGAAGCACAATCACAAGCGCTCGGAATAGCGGCTGAAGGATGAAGAAATCATTGCTGGGGAAAGTCATGCCGACAGGCGTGAGTGATGGGGCTCCGGAATTCATTGGAGTGGCTCTCATATTTTTCTGAACATGTGCAACTTGTGCACACAGTGCTTGATTGACCTCAGTGATTCGCTTAGCCAGCGGTGCTGGGGAAATGTCCTGTGGGAGGTTATGAGGAACAATTATTTTGGCGATGAATTGCCCGTATTCGATATCACTTCGGTAGGGCCGGAACCACTTTCGATACAGCCAATTATGAAAGGCCTCGGAGAGTAGATGAAAGGATCTGCTAGCACCAGGAACAAGATATACCGGCACGGTCTTGTTGCAGCAGTCTTGGGCATCATCCACAGTAAGACGAGACAGGTCTTGATGTGTTGGGCATGAACAAGGGCTGTGTTGTTCAGATAGGAAGGGAAGTGTGCAAGGCCTCAGTGCTCTCACTGTGGCCCTGCGATGGACTCTCTCTCTATGCCTAGCCTCAAGCTGGCCACGAGCTTGCAGTAAGATCTCATGAGCGGGTAGTGGGGCGCGGCTGACGAGTTCTTGGTACAGGAACATGATGATCGCGTTGGGCTATTGGCCACGAGATTTGTTGGCCAGAGATGAAAGGTGGCGGTGGATGCTGGCTGGAAAAGTGGGAGAGAAGCACTTCTTTTGTAGCATCATCTGGGTGGGCCTGCACGGCGCAACTCAAAGCCGCATCAAGACAGAGTGGCGACCGTCAACATGCGGGACTTCTAGCTGATTTTTGGAGGCCTAACTTAGATTCTGCATCTTGTTGTCGCTGTCATGACTACTTTCACAAGTGTTGAGGCTTTTGACCCAATCAGTGCAGCAACGTAGTCAACACCACCATTGTCTGATTGTGGTCAACCTTCCATTATTTGTCTCCGCTTTGAGCTGTGTAATTAAATGACCAATATTGGCTTCGTATGAAAAACCAGTGTCTGGATAAGGAAACATGTCCGCAAAAGGTGCAGCGTTGTCTACATATTTCCACCTCCTCAGCCGAAAGGTGATGGCCGATTGCTGGATCGACATACAGGATGTTTCATGAATCAAACCCCCGCTTAGATATAGGAGTAAAATAGCATTAAAATGAAATTTTGGTCTAGAAATTTGAATTTCAAACCGACTCACATCTATACAATATAGTAGCAAGGAACCATTATCGTGCCCTTGTGATTTAGGTCTAACCAACTTTGTTTAGCCATAGGAGCCTCTATTATAGAATGGGAAGGGCATCATGCCCCTTACGTTAAGCCCAAAAATGAGCAACCGTGAAGTTATTAATATTAGTCAGATTCTAGCAAATTAGTTCAGGTTAGAATTACCTTCTTTGTATCGCCGGGTTCATTATTAAAGAGTCAAGGCTCTGCAATATCTACTGTTTCTTTAATAGCCGTATGTAATCACAGTTCTGATAGATACCCGTAAACTGAGGCACTTCGATATTCCATAACTGAAGGTCCCGGGTGAAATGTAACGGATAAGCAAGACGGAAAAGCACTCCGAAAATTGAGAGTCTTGGCAAATTGGGTACAGCTAGAGGTATAGAGGCCCAAGAGCACAGCACTTACACCAATGTCATCTCAACAAAAATCTTCAAGACATTGTGGTAGGTGATGATTCATTCCCAAGTAAGGGAGCTTCCAAGGGACATATGGTGATATTCATCGCCTTTCCCCGGTTCAGTGTTAGTGACTAAATCAGAAGTGATAATGCCCAATAAAATCAGAAGGAATTATGCCAAGAACGCATGTAGTCAAAGAGGAGAGCTGAACTAAGTCTTGCCTGAGACATCAAGCCCGGGCGCGCTAAGACTGCATGTTTTGAAAGATGGCGAGCTGAACTTAGTCTTGTTTGAGACATCAGGCCATAGAGATGTCAAATGACGGTGATGACCAATCGTGGAGAAGTAGATCTGTCTACATCTAGCAACTCGTAAACCTCTTTGATAAGTGAATCGGCGAAGCCCGAAGCCGGGCGGTATCAGAAGACTATGCGTGGAACTTTGGAGAAACGACTTGTAGACTGACTTAACCAACCGTGACGTGTCTTGAAGTGTGAAACCCAAGCCACGAAGCCTGATGCCAAGATCATCAACGCAATTCGCAACAATATGGAAAGCTTGTGGCACACTATTGGTAGCTCCGGAGTCAAGCGGTGAGCGTACGGGGCAAAAACGTGCTCAGTATGCATCAAGGAATGTCTTTCCAATGACAATAAACCTCATGCCAAGGCCGCCCAACCTGGCATCCATGCCGCCTTGGGCCAACGCGCATCACAAAGGTCTTGTGTAACACAGCCCTTGGTGAGCAGAAGCATGTATATGGCTATGTTTGACATCTAAGCCTAATATGGTCACCGGGAGACAGAGGCGAGTTGTCTAATTGGTTTCTCGCCCATTCCTTGGGGTTTCAACACTGGCCTTCTGACTTCGAATTTGGCGCAAGGAGACATGGCATAACCTGGTGGCAATGAGTTGTTTCCTGATGCGACCGCCGGGTTGCAGAAATGAATCGCGATGTACCGGCCTGAGGCAAATGACCCTTCATCTGTGGCATCAAGTGTGTATATAAATCAAGGTCTCGCTCTCTTACGGTATATTTCACATCCTCACCAGACAAAAGCAGGTCCCTGAGTCTTACGGAACCACATCTTCATCTTCATTTTTTTTTGACATACTTCACGGCGTCGCTGCCAACTTCGTTTTCCCAAAGCGACATTATCAAGCCCCCTTGATTCAAACCAAGATGATCAAGCTACTAGATGCAACCAGGCGCCAGTTTGCTCCTAGAGCCAGTCCTGTTCCGCCCTACGCAATCCTATCTCATCGCTGGGGCATTGCCAGCGATGAGATAAACTTCCAACAGATCAGCTTGGCAGACCACGGAGATTTTAAACATAGACCCGGATACCAGAAAATCATGGGTCTCTGCAGCGTTGCTCTCCGCCTTGGTCTGAAGCACGTTTGGGCAGATACTTGTTGCATTGACAAGACGGACTATAGCGTGCAGTCCGCCGCGCTCAATTCCATGTTCGAGTGGTACCGGAATGCACATGTCTGCTGTGTTTATCTGGATGATGTCGACCCACGAAACGATGTAGGACCACTGGAGCAATTTCGTCAGAGTAAATGGTTCACCCGCGGATGGACACTGCAAGAGCTGATAGCTCCGCTACAAGTCGTGTTCTTCGATAAGGATTGGAATGAGATTGGCACAAAGTCCAGCCTGAGCGGTGTCATCACAGAGATCACTCAAATCCCCGAAGAGGTGATTCTGATGAATCAGGCTAAGGAAATGAGTATTGCGCAGCGCATGTCGTGGGCTGCAGGTCGAGAAACTTCGCGGGTTGAGGATCGGGCCTACAGTATTATGGGACTGTTGGGAGTCAGTATACCTATGCTGTATGGAGAGGGAGAGAAAGCGTTCGAAAGACTTCAGATCGAGATTATGAAGACGTCGGATGACCAGTCGCTTTTTGCATGGTCTAGAGTTGGGGATGGGAAGCCGTGTGGGCTCCTGGCGACATCCCCAGACGATTTCACGGGAAGCCATGACATACGCCAGGTTATTGACAATGACCCCAACCCGGTGCCCTATGGCATGACCAATAAGGGGCTACACATCAATATGCACCTTGATCCCCAACCTCCTGCACCCGGCAACGTCTGTTGGGCCACACTCCGCTGCAAGAGAGGGAATGGTGCACCACTGCTCCGCATCCAGCTGAAGAGATCCGATGACGACCCCATAACGTACACCCGAGTCAATCTAGATCAACTTGTACCAGGCAACGGCGTGGACCAGCCCGTCACTGAAGTCTACATCGAGGGAAGCGACGCGACGAGGTTCGAAATTTTTGATTGGATGAGAAGAGATCCTCCTTACGTCTTCGTTGTTCGCCACAGACCAGAACCAGACTTGGTAAACATGCCGGGCTTCGAGGTCAACCCCAACCTCGCCTACGAAGATTTCCCGGGCGCCTGTATCGCGAATTGGGATCGGGAAGAAGGTGATGGAGACTTCCTTCTAACATCTCCAGAAAGTGGGCACTCGGGAGTGCTTGTCTTTAGCGACGCCGAGGGAGCGAGGCGTCTGGGGATTTGCATCGGAGCGCATAATTGGAACGCCTGGTGCGCGATCGTGGAAAACCCGCCTGTCAACTTTCAGGGGTTTTGGGCCAACCAGGGACTCAGTAACCGGCGGTGGAAGAATCTGGACCGCCAAAGATTTCAAATTGGCGAGGGGAATGTGTCGGTAGCCCTCACCAGGGGACTGCGAGGCGCGCAGAAGGTCTGGTACGTCGACATCGGTTTCACGCCAGATGTTCATTATTCCCTCACGGAGCTTGGACCAGGATGTTGTTTCTAAACGCGGTGAGTCCTCGATCGCGCTGTCATGCGTCTTGGACATTGGGGACTACGGGTGGTTTTATAGGCCAGAGGGGTTTTGATTCGCTAGCCGGTTTTCCCCTCTAAGGTTTGACTTTTCCCATCTTAAATACAAGGCAATACTTGCACTATGTGAATAACTTGAAGACCATGTGTAAACACCATGTTGACAGCTATAAAGGGCACGCAGAAGGACCTTGTTGTGTGGTGGCCCCAGGCCCACAGCCGGCCACTTGGTCTTGGGGCCTGGATACATCTTGACTATGTACGGCAGAACCGTAAGGATGGCCAATGTATCATTATTATGCGTGGGGAAAAACTACCACTCTTTCGTTGCAGGGGAGCCTAAAAGGGACTCTGGTAAACAAATGTTACTGGGCTAGGCTAACTGTGAACTTCTCATCCTTCGTGTGTCGCGAATCTAAGCATTGTCTTCTGTGTGTAGGAGTGATAATCTGGAGAGACCAGGACGATGATTTTCAATAATCTATGTAAACTCCCTGATATCTAGACGCTCTGTAGTCATGGAGTTCTCGTGACCAGGTTCAGTCGACGGCCTGGTCTGTGAGCCTTGGTCGTTCGCTTTAACACCTGTAAGTGCTGCCCTGCCCCTCATGGGTCCCGTTTGGTTGTCTTTACTCGTCAGATGTTCAATGTGGTGATTCTGGTGAAGGCGTGTGACCGTTTCCCGGGGCGGATAATGCAGTGCGTCACGGCTGTCAGAAGGGTGGACAGCATGGTTCGATAGACTCCCAAGCTCAGCGCCCCCCCGGCGATAGCCGTGGTCGATGTTGTACGCTCCTCCTGATTGGTAGCCCCTTGCGAAGGATCTACTACGACTGAATACACCAGGCAAATAACGGGATGCCAACGGACGAAGAGTCGGTAGGCAGACACAGACGATACCCGAACACAGTTCGATGATAGACCAGCTAGCCGTATCAACATTGACCCAGGTGACATCGTCTGTGATATTAAGAAATCTGATTCGAACAAGGGATATTGTGCACGTACTTCGCAGTATTAGTACCGACTTCGTAGATTTATAGGAGGGTCGTGATACTTACAAAAAGCCAAGACAGAAGATAGACAGGAGGATGTACTTTTGACGACGTCCCAGGCTCAGACCTCTGATGATAGGGATCGGCATTATCAAAATCATGATATCAGTTGTGATGTTGCCAGCCGCGTTGATGTACCATTGCGGATTATTGGGAATACACCTCCCGTTCAACGCTGGCTTCCAAAATTTAGCGACAGGTATGCAGACGAGTGCTTGAACCAGGATCTGAGATATGCTCCAGGCATTCACGACGAGGAATGCGGCGATGTATACTCGTGTTAGTTTGTGAGTGATGATAACGCGATGGTATTGTAAGAGGAAAGTTATTTTGATGGCCGCTAAAGCGACATTGTACACGACGATCGAACCATATAAGGTCTAGTATGCTAATTAGTTGTGTGCGACTTGATAGAAAGCTGCAAGACAAACCTTTTTGTAGGCTTCTATCTGCTTGTTAGATAGAGAAGATTCGTGTTTTCCAAGTCCAAACTCTGTCCCTAAAGATTTTTAGCCAGGATTAAACATGAATTATTCGTATTAGTCAACCTATTCCAATGAAAATTCCACAAACCAGGGTTATAATCTATTAATAGCCTTAGTTAGGACATTAAGGCTTTATATCAATCTAGCCTAGGTACTAAAATATTAGATAATTACTATAGTGATAAAGGTGCTTGATTCTTCTAAGTATATATGAATAGCCCGCCTGTAGCTAAGGTTGGGCGGAGCGGGGTAAACTGTGGCTATGGGCTGTGTGCCATAAGTGGCTGTAATAGTACCAGTGACGAATCGGAGTCATTTCGTCGGAAGAGAGCTTTGTGTCATCGGGTCTTGGCAGAAGCTGCTAGCCGGGGTTACAAGTTTGTGACTGGAATGGCCCCGTATCTCGGCCAACTCTTCTTTTCGAGTTGGGGAGCTATTAGGAGAAGCCACAGGCCAATTTCCCATCCCAAGGACTCCATGTTAGCTAGACACAAGTACATTGGCCTGATCCGCATATTAGACACCTCGTGCCATTTTCTAGAATTATCAAAATTAGACGTGTTGTGACCATCTGATTCGTCTGCGCTTCAAGGTGGCCAAGGAGCTATCTCCAACAGGAAGAAATACGCGTACTTGGACGGTTAGAGAGTAGCATCATTTGTCAGACCTCCAATAGCGTAATTGGCGTAAGTTTCACCATGACGCAAATGCCAGGATCACAGACGTGATTTTCCATTTGTCATCTCAGAGGAATAAGAATGGCATAAAGACGAGGCATAGTCGCATGTCTATTGCTGGCCATCAGGCATCTCCACCAAGACGTCTATTGATACAAGTTCAGAACTTCCCTATACCTTCCTCGGCCCCCAAAATACAACCATGCCCTCTAATGATCAAGACCTCATCCTGGTGTTTGCCGCGGCCGGCAAGCAAACTCGCCCGCTCGTACCCCTCCTGGCAAAGAACTTCAAGAATCTTCGCCTCGTCGTCAATAGCGAAGCTTCCCAGCTGAAGTTACGCTCCCAATTTCCGGAAGCCGACGTTGTTCGTGCGGATCAAAGTGACCCTGAAGCTGTGCGCAGAGTCTTTCGAGGTGTCACCGCCGCATACTATGTTGGCCCGAGCATGCACCATCAAGAAACGCAGAATGGGTACCACGCCATTGACGCTGCTGTCTCAGAGCAAGCAGAAGGCAACTTCAAGCACTTTGTGTAAGCTCGTTTTGGTCATGCTCATTCATGTGATAGTCGCTAAAACATGACAGCTTTTCGTCGGTTCTGAAACCGCAGCTGCGAAAGCCGCTCAATCACGACAATAAGCGCTACATCGAAGAATACCTCTTCGAAAGTCCGCTGAACTACACTGTTCTGCAGCCCTGTAACTTTTTGGCGGAGAATCTATACCCGATCGCCAAATGGATCCATGAAGATGAGCCTGTTCTGAGTCTTCCATATGATCACAACATCCCCAACTCTCACATATTTCTGGAAGATCTAGCAGAGGCCACACTCAAGATACTGCAGGAGCGAGAGAAGCATTATCACTCCGAATATCCCCTCAGCTCAACATATCCCATCGCCTACAAGGATCTGGTGCAGCCGACAGAAAAGGCTCTGGGGAAACGAATCAAGATTGTCAAATTGCCCTACTTGGAAACAGTCGAGAAGCTTGTTAAGGCATCTTTCGGCGATAATTACAACGCAGGAAATCTCGACGTGGCTGAGAGACTTGTGCTGTGGTATGAGAGATACGGTCTGAATGGCTCACCTAATGTTTTGGAGTGGCTGCTCGGGAGGAAGCCGACGACTTATGAGGAGTGGCTTGAGCAACGTGTGACGGCTGCGAAAGACGATTGATCTGAGAACGAAGGCAGCCCTTTCCGTTTTGTCTTGAGAAGGGAGGCCTCTGGTGTATAAATCGATGGAATGCATTCAATAGACGTAAACCTTCAAGACAATGGCCAGCCTCCCGTAGTATCAATGCACCAACAAATTAGAGATACCCCACGTAGATGCGTGATTACAGCTAGTCAAACAGCTATCCCGCCTTCTGAACATGCCCCGCATTTCATGGCACTCATATGCATACTCAAATGCAAGTAGACACCACTTGGTTGCTGATGGACGACGTCCTGCTTGGTGTAGTAGTGGTGTTTACATTGTCTCATCAAACATGCCCCCTCCAAACTCCTTTCACCGTGCCCCAGGAGCCCGGAAACTCGCGTCCTTATTTCATATAAATGGTCAAGTGGTTTACGTCAAGCACCAGAGAACGAATGTGTTTATTATTCCTGCCAACCGGATGTGCAAGGCTGCATCTGCCGACGCCTCTACTGTAATTCGCAAACCCAAGTAAATTGTCCTTATTATCAGGCCTGAAGCTGCAAGAACAGATAAAGGGGCAATGTTTACTACTACTACATGGGAAACTCAAGGAGGACTTCGAAACTTCGACGAGAGCGAGGCAACGGAAAATGCGATTCTGATTTGTAAATGTGTCTTGAACTGTCAGCTGCAAACCAGCGGAGTCAATAGCTTCAGACCTATTAGAGCGAATTAGAGCGATATCAGGCCTCGTTGTAAGGTTCAACACTCAGGGTCCTTCCATCAAGTCTCTATAGACTTAACTGCGAACGACTATCAATGATGTGTCTCGGGCTCCTGGAACTGCACAAAACGACGCCTCATCAACCGTACAATCAAACATCTTAGAGCCTAGTATATCTCAGAATAGACTACAGAAGCATATCAAACCGGCCGCAATCGGCAGTGACACGTTCGCCCAGAATTCCAGGATCATTGTCGCCCGCCTCTCGTAACTTGCTAACGGACCGACTGAGTTCATCTAGGGCCTGATGTTGGCTCCATATAACCATAAGCAAATGAGGCTGAAAGCTACTCTCTACAACGTGGAAGCTGAACCCGTACTACACGGCTCAACGGTACACGCCGAAGAGAATCAATACTACACTGGTAGCGTTTCCTCCTGGCCAGGTCGCCAGCAGACAAATAATCGCAACGACTCGCACTATCTGCCATATATTCCTCACCTCTGCCACTTAACAACTACCTGAGTACTTGCGATAGCGGTTTCGATAGACTGTGTGACGTGGAGATGTGGCGATCTGTGTCGTTGCCCTCTGTTACGATGACCCTCTGTTGCGATGACCCTCTGCCTCGACGCCTCCTAGACCCTCTTTCCGATTCCATCACGCCGTGTCTTCTACCTACTCCTTTTTTACCAGTCACTTTGACATGCTTCATGAAATCTATCCAAAACTCCAGCCCGTAGATAGTGCTGTCTATGCAAACACCTGTGTCAAAGGCTGTACTAACTTAGTCGTGAGGTTCTGAAAATTGTTTCGCCTTGGGCCTGGCGTGTTTGCCTCGATCCGCAGTTCCATGACTCTCTGGACGATGCCTTATTGGTCCTGTTGCAATCCCACTCCAACTCCTCCGTAGGTTGTTAGCGAAGCATAGCACCCCTTTGATGGTGCTCTCGTCTATCGTTAGTGGCTGAGCGGTATTTTGCCAAAGACGCTGCTACACGTTAACTCGTTGCCAGACAAGGCCTTACGTTATGGGCAAACTTGCCCTATTCTGAAAGTTGATCTCGCAATCGCAGCAGTGCTGTGTCTTATCTCTCTTCGTCTTCTGAGACAAGAGAAGCACATACCCAAAGTCTACTCCCGCGGGTTTTTATTTGTGCACCAGTCGTGGAGCTGGGTCAAAAGTCCATCAGCCGAACGAGATGCTGTGAGAAACAGATATTCAAATTGCAGGAGGCCATCTCATCATCCCATCTTCCGATTTATGAGAATGGTAGGAGTCGCTTGAGGCGCCTTTGCCGATGGGCAGAAGTCGTGCTCCTCGGGGAAATGATAATGGCGTGAGAGCTGAGATCTAGCAATCTCCGGCTCATTATTGTCAGCCTTTGATGGGGTCTCCGAAGTATGAGAAAGAGTTAGTGGAAGAGGTGACATAGCGCGGCTCACACGCCTCCTCTTGAACTCCCTGCCTTCGTCAAAGTCGTCCAAGGTAGCAGCATTTGCCAGAACCCATGATCTGACCCGAGACTTGCCACTGTCCTCCAGGTGCGAGTCAAGATCCAGGTCTGGATCCAGATCACTTGGATTCGATCTTCCTGCCTCATCTTCCCCCTGGCGAGATTCTGTATTCCGTGATCGCTTAGTTGGACTAGAACCACGGGAGCCCCCTCCTCCGTATAGGCCCTTGCGTTGTGTGTTATCCATTTTTGCCACCCTTGTGATCCAGGTTGGCGTACCACTAGGGTCGTCGGCGCACTCGGTAATGGCAACCTTCCTCATTTTCCCCCCCAAAATAAACTCTTTGAGGCGCGCAAAAACGGTGTAGGCAAATCTGGAGAATAGAAACTCTGGTCTTACATGCCCAAGGCTATGAACCTTTCGATTATGAATGTCTAGGGTCGTAGCCGTACAAGTGTTGAAGATGGAAAAGAAATGCACCGTCAAATGCTATTGGCCGTGCCCATCCGGTTTGGGTATCAAGGCAAAAGCGCGGTCGTCGAATATTCTATGCAGATCAGGTCGCATTCGGCAGCTGTTGTCTTCGCTGTCGGAAACGGATCTACCCCCGAGAGAGTAATGGCGCATGCCGTTAGCCTCATACCATTCATCTTGAGCCCGGGGGACGACGTGGGCATCCTCAGTTTTCTGGGAGCCTGATATAATGCAGCTGCGCTGGTGAGGATCGAGGTGTGTGGATTGAAGAGATCGCCAATTATCCGGAAGTTGATCTGGAAATCTCCATTGTTGGAAGTTGGGCGTGACTGCGTATGACTTGGAGTCTCCACCAACATCTAGTACGCAGTAAGTCAGCATTATTCAACAGCCACAGCAGCAGAGCTTACCTTGGACGACGTGGAGATAGTAGTCGCTTTTAGTCAGAATTCCGTCCAGATTCATGCCAACTCTATCGTTTCCTGGGCGATCATAACTCAGATAGGCGTTGTCGAATGAGTTCCCGGTGATAATCTGACAAGCTACCAGAACTGTCTCATAGTGCACACCGTAGGAACTTGGTTGTGATGACTTGCTCGCGGGGTTCACGGACGCTTGGTCATCATCAGCTTCGTCGCCTTGGTCAACCGCGTCAAGGCACGGTAGTACGAGCATGATATTGTCGCCTCGGGCATAGCCGGGGTGCAAAATCGAGATCTGACGTGTGAAATGAGCTGGCCTCTCCGGGGCGAAATGACAGTCCCGCAACCGCATGATGCAAGTCAAGGCAGCGACCTTGAGATGGTGACAGAAAAGGTGCACGAGATGAGATAGCTTGGCCTTCGATATCGTTGTGGCTGCTGTATTTGCCTCGTTTGCCCTGGACATGTAGGATCTCGGTGTTTATTTTTTCCCGGTCGCGTCGCCCAGGTTACCTTGAGTGCCGACGTTCTGCGATCACGTGACGGCTCACCCATCGTCTTGTCGACGGACCAGTTAAGAAATATCTCCTCAAAAGACCGTTTTTCTGCCAAATTCGCCTATATTTTCAATATGCACATTCCTTCAGTATCTTCATTTTTCAGAGCGATTGGCCCAAAATGTACTCGTTGATCAAGTTGCTTGCGAGTCTTCCTCTCGGATTGTGGCTAGTGCCTTACTGTGGCCAAGTGACTAAGCCACCCGAAGCTGTGAAACGCCGATCCTCGAGTCTCGGCCCGCCTGTTGGAAGATCAGTCCCAGAACTTGTCAAGGATACTAACAAAATATGGCGAAGGCTTGAAACTATTCTTGGATCGTGGAAAGAGAAAGAAAGGTGGTCTGACTACCTGGCTACCTGACTCCCAAGACATAGCTCGGTGCAATGTTATCAAGAACATAAATTAATCTTGGTTTAGGACGGATCTATCTGCTTCAGGGTGCACTTTTCTCCAAATGAGGTTGCTTGCTTAGTAAACGTTTTGGTTTGAAGCCAGAATGGCGTCAGTCCCAAGGCTCATAC
Source organism: Fusarium decemcellulare (assembly GCA_013266205.1). Classification (NCBI taxonomy): domain Eukaryota; kingdom Fungi; phylum Ascomycota; class Sordariomycetes; order Hypocreales; family Nectriaceae; genus Fusarium; species Fusarium decemcellulare. Next base: position 52,775 of record JAAGWO010000765.1, read on the forward strand.
CTACATACCCTACAGCATGCTCAGCAGAAAGACTTTTGAGCCTAGTAACTATATGAAGATTTGATTATTTAGATAGAGTTAGACTTAGTTAAATAATCTATACGACAAACAAATCGGGTTCAGTTAGGTAATTGACATTCTGTCGAATACTGTACTCGCTGGCTCATTTGATGCATCCCAACAGATGATAATGCCTTGTCAAAAACCCGAATGTCTTGGCGAATTCGTTTCACCATCCAAATTGAGCACTCACAGGCAGCTAAACTTCACGGCTGGCTTTAAAAACATGGCATGTCGTAGCGCCGACCCACCTTGGACATCTATATAAAGAACAGCGACTGTAGTAACCGATCGCTCCATCCTGCCCCTTTTCCCATTATCAGCAAGTCTTTAGTTGCCCATAATTCCCCATCTCTCAAGAAGAAACCAGTCTCATCAATTTTTCGACTCCATCCAGCTCCAACATGGCCCCCGGCTGGCTCGAAAAACACATTGTGCGGGCGGACACGACTCCTGACCCCCGGCGCAGCAAAGAACGGCCTGCTTTAGAAATGCATTATACTGCCCTCGTGGACCATCGTCGCATCTTGGGCGTAGAAGGAGACACTACGCCACGTTACGAAGTCAGACGACGAGCGATACTTGCAGCCTGGGGAGACAAGTGCTATGTCACATCGCCCGCAAATGGAGATAGGGAAGTGGCCATGATTGACTTCCATTCCCTGCCGCCCAATACCGAAATCCAATTCCCGCTCCACAACCATGAAATACGCATCAAGACATCAGAGGGGCACTATGAGTCCAGCGGCGGACTCGGTCGTTTGCGCTGGAAACCAACAGGCATGGTTGCGTACGGCAGGGCTTCGTGGGAGCTGAGGGACGACTCTGATCTTGTCATGTCGGTCACGATTGACGATGACCAAGTAAATGGGATCATTGCTCTCTGGAGGGACGACCTCGACCCGGAGACGGTCGAGGAGCTTGTGGTCGTTGGGATTTCTCAGATCGAGGATTACAAGAGACTGATGAGGAATGCTAAGAAATCTGCGGTCCACGCTGCTACCAGTGCGGCATGGCTGGTGGGTTCTTGAGCATAGGAAGGAAATCAACTCCTGTACAGGAAAAAGTGTAGAATAACCTGATGAATCGGTCGAGACACCTTGGTACATCATCTTACTACTTTCTTTGAAAATACGGAAATTCTCAACACTTGACAGGAACATGATTCTCAGTTTTCAGCTTCTGCTAGATGTAAGTATTGTTTGATTGCTCGGTTGCTTTTTGTCCCAGTCCATCTAAATTATGGAGCATCATCTTATCCACACAGGTTCGAGAGGTATCTTAAAGAGGCAGCGGACAATTGTATGTAAATGCTACTACTGTAACTCGCCTCTTTCGGAGGACTCCGAGTGGGTTTTCCCGTCCAATACCGGGCTATTTGCCTCTCACCGTCACTAGCCCTGGTGGAGCAGGGATAAGGCGTCAGGATGGCCAAGCATTGGAAACAGAAGCATCACATGGATCTCAATGGCCATGTCGTCAACGCTAGGAGGCCAAGGGTACTCTTCCTGAGCACCAAGTCTCCATATGTAAACAAGCGAGCAAATAACGTGATGCCGGGCTCCACTAATACCTTCGGGCTTCATCTCGGGCTCCATTACTCCCGGGCTCCACTCTCGGGCTCCACAGGCACCACAAGTCATGCGAGACTCAATGGGACAACCTCCCGGCAGAGAATACTAAAGACGACTCCACAATCCCTCAAGCCCCGTGGCTCAGGGAAGGGCTAGGGTGAACTTGAAGACTGTCCTGACTCAACTGCGAGTTATAGAGGCTGGCCTTTAAGATCTTGTGAAACCCATCCATTCCTTTCCCCCGGGGCCCGTTCTCGGCCTCTGAGCTGCCCGTGACTAGATACATGTTGAAGCGGCGCCAAGGGCTGCTGTGGTTGATCCCATAATAGTGTTTGTCTATGGTCCATGGCGTCGATGGAATGGCAAGCCCAGCGGCTGCTGGAAATCTAGGATCTGTTCCACTTTCCTGCGCCTGAAATCAAATGATGCCTTCTCGTTTGTAGACAGACGCCATAGATGGGGCAGAGTCTGGCGTCCTTTGTGCGGTCTGGGACTTCTCAAGAAAAGGCATCTCGTCTTGTTAACAAGCACCAGCTACTCCTTGCCAAGGTTGTTAGACTCGCATTGCTACTGGCCCCGAAACGAAAATTATAGGGTCTCTCCTATCCATCGAGGCACTATGCTTTTAAAGGTGCAAAGCCCAAGTGGCACGGAATACACGTAGCTCACGGCTTGACTGCGATTTGACCAGTGTTCCAGAGTTATTAGTGGTGTGACGATGCACCCAACTGGCAAGGCCCAATGCCATAATGCCACATCATTACACAAGACAAGATCTGTCTCATCCTGGTTCTTGAGAGAGTAAGAGGCTTGCTTGTCGGCGATCTCTCTACGTTGATCCAGTTCTCGCACATGAGCATTCCACCACCGTCTTCAATCACGCTGTGACAATATTAACCATAGTTTGTATAAACCGCACATGGTCAACAAAGAAAAATGTTATTCAACTAACCAAGGCGCAGCATATCTACTTTGCCCGTAAGTAGCTCATGGCGAGACTTCGTTGTGGAAGTACTCGCGTCTTTGAGCACGGAAAGCATACGCTGGGTATACTGAAGCTCGTTCGCCATCCAAATATTGCCTCGCTGCTAGCTTTATATACCCAGAGCGATAAAAAGAACACGATATTCCCGGTATTAGTTGATAACCTCGCAATCTCTCTGGACGGTGTATCGCCGACGACCTTCTTTGTTGAGGAGTCTTAGGATTAACGTCGGCCATGGCTACGCTGCAGAACTTTCGCTATTATTTCACGGACGGGCACCTTTGGAGAACATAGGTTACCACGATGACCTTAAACCGCATAATATTCTTATCAAGGATGGCTCTCTTTTGCTTGCTGACTTCGGGCTAACCCGCCTGAAGGCCACCAGTGAGGGCTCTAGCATACAGACCAAGTATGTGCATACTCAATTACGGAGTCTCTGTTACTAAAAGGCAGGAATGTAAGCTTTTGTTTAGTCATACGATAGACATCTGGTCCTGGGGCTGTATTACCCATGAGATCTTGGCCTTTGTCCTGCTTTGTTTCTGCGGCATCTGCGAGCTTCGTGGTTATTGAATCAATTTTTCGGCATCCCCTCAGAGGCAAGAGGTCTGTAGGTGCTCCAGGCGGCTTTCTCGAACTCCTAGATATGTTCAATCTTACTCTCCGTTTGTGTTGTTTCCCTTGGGAAGTCGACTCGTTCGAATAAACTAGCCATGCTCATGTGTGTTCTGCAACTCTTGTTCTCGAGTCCCACCCGCGAAGTCACTCTGTAACACCAGCGGCCATTGACTAATGAGAAGCTGGGCAAAGTCTATCAGAATTATAGTTAATGAGCAGATGTAAAGATGCTGCCATCGCTTCGGCACAATTTGTCACGCGCTTTTGCAACAATTAGATAACCGAGGGAAAACCACGCCTGTCATTCTCCCTAATAGCTCAAGTCGCAATGCGATTCAGCCATCCCGTTATTCGACGATGTTAGCAATTTTCACGGACGAGGTCGTGAGATACGCATGCATTAGCTGCAATACACCACCTAGATTCTCAACAAGATGCCACCTTGTCATGTCAAAATGTTAGGGAAAGGAATGACGTGCCTGTTCAAGTGAACGATTTGGATCAAGGAAAGACGCGTCGACCACCAAGTGCGCAGTTGCATAATGCATTGACCACGCCCTATTTGCATGAGATGACTCGTGATATCCGCGGTATCCCCTTCTGCTTCATCCCAATCCTCACTACACTCTTCATCATGGACAAGCAGAGCCATACTTGTTTGACTTCCCCAAACACCACAACCCCCAAAAGCCCATAACCGCCCACCACCAAGGATACCGCCGTGTATTAGCGTCCATTCCGAGGACGCTGGGGCCGGTGTGGCCAAGATGCTTGCACGACTGAGACCGCGGTTTGATCTTGATATGCAACCCTAAGAACTGGACTCGGCGGGAGATGAGTCAGAAAACACCATGTCTAAGCCGGGCCAAACCTCAAGCCTCGCTCCAACAATGACTGCCGAGTAGGCTCGACGAACTAGGCGCAGAGTCTTCACTATGGCGGAGACTCTCGTGCGGAACCTGGATCGTAGATACCGACGTTCTGTTTAAGGTCATGCTTCTACCAGCGCTCGACGGCACGCTTTTATAGACTCTGTTTCTACTGTCACTCTTGGTCGCTCAACCCCGGGAGTCCGCAGAGAGTCTTCTTCAGCGGCTACCACTGCCAATACCCCACTCCTGAGCCAGAGAGGCTCCTTTGAGACAAGTTCTAGCGGCACAGTCGGACGCACTCCAGTCCTAACACATTTTCCCAGCCAATGCTGCCGTGACAACAGATCCAGAGAGACCCAAGTTACCTTGTATCTTGCCGATCTCAAAGGTCTGGAAATCATGTGTGTTTGAGCGTCTCACCTGTTCCGGCTACGAGACAGTCCAAACTTCTACTTGGACAGCAGTGTCCTGTCACAGAACCAGGATATGTTAACACCGGGTAGATCCTTTGTCCATGAACCTCAGTTTGTTGGGCCAACCAAGCCAGACTTTATAGCATACCGAGCTGCTAGCTTCAAGATTGCTGGTTGGCTAGTCGCAGAAACCCATCGCTGGAGATGTGAAAATGAACATCTTTCTGAACATTGACTCTAGACCTACAAGCGAGGTTTTAGGATATCTGGACATCTAGAAATCCGAAGTCAGCCCGATGCATTGAGTCATTCGCGGGTCAAAGATTGAGGAAGAGTAAATTGAGGAGTAACCTTGCAGGCCAGCATTGCAAAAGTATAGGAAGATATCACAGGCTTCTTGCCAATAAGGATAGAACAGCACAGAATGTAACACAAGCAACATCTAGCCCAGAGGAAGCCAATCTGATAAGTAACTGTCGCGAGTATTGTCAAGCCATGGCTCTCCTGATAGACATAGAGACTTGTGATGTCCAAAGTCTAAGCAAGTCTTTATTGCACGCAGCTTTCCGTGTTTGGCCACTAATTGTCTAGAGGAATAGTGGATTCTTTATATGCTGGACTCTTACTTTTGGGCTATAAATAGCGAAAATTGAAAGGAGAGGTTAACCTTTATATCTATTAAAGACTAAACGTAAGGCTTTTATTTATATTATTTCTTACTTTGTTTTCGATGAATATGTACTTGTAGCTTAGTTCTCCCCTGCGCACGGCAACAGGAGGACGTCTATCTGTCGATCCGCCATTCACCAACGTCATCACCAATGAAATTGCGTGGTGTATGGTTCGTGGCGAAGGCTAGCTAAACATTAAGTATCGAATATAACAAAGCTTAGTTCGCTAAAACTATCGCCCCAACTACTGGCAACTCACACCAGACTTGACAAGCTTCTGTGGTTCCAAAGCTTATGGGCCGAGCCAGCCCTTACAGGACTTCAAAGAGCTAGGAGTATCCTCGTTTCTCACACTGGCAATTTCACTATATTCTACTCCGCACCGGGGCGGACAAACAAGCGACCCTCTACTTTGGAATTCTTTATATCTTCCAACCCTTTCAACACATCCCTAAACGGTATTTCTGTCAGCTTCGGCGTTATTTTACCAGAAGCAATCAGATTTAAAACCTCCATCAGCTCTTCCTTTGCCGCGCCAAATGAGCCCTTTAAACTGATACTCTTTGTCACTAATAGCATAGATGAGACTTCTAGATTCTTGCCATTGAGTCCCACCATTACAACTGTTCCGCCCTTTCTAACCGAGGAGATACCAGCGGAAATCGTTGACGTGGATCCAACGAAGTCGATAACGGCATCGAAAATGACACCGGGGAAACTGTCGAGAGTTGGGGAGCACGCGACCGCGCCCAAGCGTTTCGCATCGTCATATTTGGCCTCGTTAACATCGATCCCATAGACGTTAGCGCCCTGTAGCACCGAAATCGCAACTGCGTTGAGGCCAAGGCCGCCGATTCCAACGACTGCGACCGTTGTCGACTCTCTAACTCTGGCGGTTACCACTGCAGCGTGGTACGCCGTCGAAATTGAATCCGTGGCCACAGCTGCTTGAGGAAATGTCACACCATCTGGAATCTTTACCAGGTGCTCATAATGAGCAATCGCAAATTCGCTATAGCCCCCATCGTAGCCGAGCCCAATTGTTGAGGCTCGGGTTGCCTGCTCGACAGGATGAGCTACCAGAGCCACAACCACGCGATCGCCGACTTGGACCGGACACGGCTCTGATCCAACCTTGACAACAGTCCCAGCCACTTCGTGCCCAAGTGTAATGGGAAGAGAAGGCAGCATTTCAATGCCATGTCCATCAACATAGTGGGCGTCGGTGTGACAAAGACCGGCGGCCTCGACAGAGATCAAGGCCTGGCCTGGTCCCGGCTCAGGAATAGGAAGGCGTTGAAGTTGAAATGGCGAATTCGGACCGCCGTATCGGAATGACTGCATGATGGATGTGCCACATGTGAGAAAAGAGTCAAGTTCTGTGATCAGGAGAAGTAGACAACCAGATATTTGTTCTCGAATATACCTCGCAAGATTGCTTCAGGGGCTGGGATTCTTTAGTAATGCCTGTCCCGGCATGGAACGAAGGTAGTTAACTGCGTCACACTTCTGGCCGAAACCGTCGACAATGTGTCTGGGTGGAGTAATCGGACCGAAGCAATCTTTCGATTCGTCAAGCATGGAGTGTAATGAATACTCCCGGGCATCAATGCGGCTCCTTGCTGTGTCGCGAGACGCCAATCATGGCGCTTTTACGCTAATGCATGGGACGTTGATTACACGCCTCGGCGGTGCTGGATCGAAGTGCACGACATGTGCAAACTAGGGTCATCACAGGAATGACCAGAAATTCACTTTGAAGAAGACGAGTCTACTAAGTCGAATTCATGATTTACTATTTCTCCCAAAATGTGGATCAGAAGAACCAAGTTTTTGAACCAGTTTCCTATCTCATACATTAAGCCTAGCGCTCATAGACCACCACTGAGCACTTGTTTTTCACTCATCCCCATCTCTCTCGTCGGTGAGATGTTCCCGCTTCTCAAGCAACTATGGGGCGGCTTCCCAGTTCTGAGCATCCCAAGGCGCTGCGGACGGCAAGGAATCGCCGCCAGCAAAGCCCTAGCATGGAAGACCGAGATTGGCGGGCCATGTACGTCTGGCGGTAGAGTTGAGCAGTGGATTTCAAGAGTCTAGTTGTATGCCCTTCGTGTTCGTTGCTCGTAGCAGAAACAAAGCATCTAGTGGGTACATGGTGAGTGTGGTTGATGTTGTGATAAAGGAGGCCACCACGTAACTCATCTTTCAACAGAGTCATCGGCTTCGGCCCTAGTCTCGTGCTGCAGGATCGTTTGTGCCTCGGCCCTTTGTACGCGAACCGAGGAACTCATATCTACATCACGCGGTGGGTTGATTAAACTGGCGTGAGGACTGCTCGATCAACCCACCGATTAAATGCTGCCCCGCTTCCCGACTTTAGCTTCCTGCAGGTGACATCAGCTAATCAGGAGTTTAATAAGGGGAAGCCTATGCGGTCAACGTAAGAAACAGCGTCAACGACATGGTTCTTCTTGGGGACTGGCGCTTGCCTGGGAACACTTGCTGAGCTGTAGTAAATTATCATTTAAAGGGACCCAACGGTCTCTTTGTCAGGTCCTAGATAATGCATTTCATACATTGGCACCGACACACTTTGTCTTGCCCGCACATTGTTCCCACGGACCGTTTCACGCGTTCCTAACCTCCTCCGTACACAAAGACAATCGAACAGAAACCATGCCTTACGGGACCTTAGCTTTGAACGGCGAATCATTGCCGACCTTCGCTCCAGCATATTTGAGGGCAAAGGGGGTGTTCACCAACACTACTGCAGTCGGCATTACTTATCGAGTTGCCGCATCTCAGATCGCTCATCTTGTCCCGGACGTTCTCGAACTGGAGGAAGAGCCGCTTGTGACATCACTATTTCTTAGCTACGGAATGAGCCCTGTTGGAGCCTACAGCGAATATGCTCATCAGGTCGAGGTGACCTACAAGGGCGAGAAGTACCATTTTAATCTTCTCTTCATTCTTGATAACGATGCCGCCATATTTGCTGGTCGTGAGCTCCTTGGCTTTCCCAAAGTCTATGGAAAGACTGTTATTCAAGAATTTACCGGTAGCCGGCTCGTTACCGGCGGCACAGAGCGACCCATGGGACGAAAGATGGTCGAGTTTGAATTCGTTCCAGACCAGCTGATTTCTTGCGCCCCCCAACCAGACAGATGGATGCTCAACCTTCGCAGCATCCCCTCACCACATGTTGGACAACCCCCTTCGATTCAAGAATTCATTCCTTGTGGTCTAAGAATGAAGTGTGATGAAATATGGTTGGGAAAGGGCCACGTTGGCTTTCCGAGGAAATCAATCTCTGATCCCTGGGTGAACTTGGATGTTTTGAGATACGAGGGGAGCTTCTTGGCGAGAAATGCTACAGCTGAGCTTCTTCTGCGAGATACATTCAAGCTCTGAGGTACATGTGGAAATCAGAATAACTGTATGCTCGTCTGTGCTTATGTTATTGGTTTCCTGCTACGGGTCTTGCAGGGTAGTTTGCCAATAGTGTATGTTAGCTCTTTCATGGTCACCCCCAAGAATGGAGGTTTTTTTACTGGACAAGAAGACTGAGACATTGCCCCCGTTGTAACTGCTGAGCTCCCTTCATGTCAGTTCTGTCTTCCTTGTTATTCGGCAAAAGGCGATTTGAACGCATGCGGTTTTGACAGATTTGATAAGATCAGTGCCAGTGCCGCAATGTAGTTCTGCTTAGGATTCAGCAGTACTTTGACGTTCTGCGGAGGCTAAGTTTGATCATCTTAATAATAAAGCTAATTAATGACTAGTATGGATTTACATCCAACGAGGCTTTCCTCCGGCAGAACGTTGAATGGGTGGGAGATGTCACACCACGCAGCATCATCACCCAGCATCGCGACTCACAGCCCGGGACCAAGGTGGATGAAAAGTAACATCTCGCTACTGTAGAAAAATGCGGTACAAGATTAGAGAAAGACAAAACACTAACCCTGAGATAGGAATCAAGAGCCTCTCTACATCACTGCCTCGCTCATAACTTACAACAAGAGTCGAAGACGTTCTCGGGTCTAGCTAATTAATAGCTGAGCCCAAGTTAAGCAATGGAGGGAAGAGTCTATAGGGGGGTTCCGTAGATCACCTACGACTTAAGTTTCGTCTCATAATACCAGATGGGACAGACCAATAGTGCATCGACCCAACCCTCAATCGACTTTCAAATAAGATCATGGGGCTATTGAAGCGTTGGCATGTTACAGGCAAGTACATCAATCAGAAAAGAGACAGATGGGAAATAACGCAGCTAACAGGGACGCATAGTAAGCAACCAAGGCGACGGCGTGCTGGACAGGCTGCTGCGTCTGCCCACTTTCCACGATATCACTCCCTCTGCGATTATTTGAACACAGGACTCGTGGGTTTGGCTGACGGGCTACGAAGGCTGAAGCAGTCGCTTAAGCACTCGTGGGCTGTCTCAAACGCGACTGTTGACAGCGCTGATGCTGCGCGAGCTTGAGCTCGGGTCTGTTCCTGTAATAGGAAGTTAATGCTTTCTGTCTTCCCCATCGACAAACAGTTCTATGCATCTTCAGCATTCAAGCATACTCGAGAGATCTGAGAGAGAGCAGCGTTGGCGCCGATGCAGGCCGTCCCAGCCAAGACACATGATGAATGGCAGCAAGATGGCGGAAAGGTTGTGGAAGATTGGGTGAATAAGGGATGGAAGGGATTAAATAAGTACGTAAGAAGAGAAACTAGGTCGTTAGATGAGCAACGACAACGCGTCTGGCAGACGAGTTGATGCCTGACTTTCAGACGAGACTCAGAGGCACGATCGAGATGTCATTTCCATAACTACGGCGGTTCCGCTGCAGCTAGCTAGAGGCCACAGAAGTTCATTCCGGGTCCTCTCTTGATGATGTTGATATTGAGTGCCGGCTTCTAGCAATTCTCTCTCTTTTCTTTCTTTGTCTCCTTATGTACATGACCTTCCTAATCCCACGTGTCATCATGCTTTGAGAGCCACCTCCTGCATGAGGCAATTTGCATTATTTATCCAAAATTCCCAAGTTTAGCCTGCTTCCAGTGTATTAGCTATTGCGTACCCGGACTCGCCTATCTCCTCGAAACTAGAGCCACTGGTTCTCGTGACCTGCAGCTATCGAGAGGGGCGCTTACAACTCCCGCATTGGATGTTTTCATTGAAGACAAATTAGGACAGACTCTTTCTCGTATCAGTTGTAGACTTCAAAGCCCACGAGCCGGTAGAACAGTCGATTCTCCCTCGTAATCAAGGGCATATGACTCAAAATCTTGAGAAGGGGCATCCCAAAGAAGCCACTGATCAAATCGTGTAGGATGGCCAAAACTCAATGGCTCACCAAGCATGACATGCTTCAAACAGTTTTACGCTGAATTGCTGGGATGACAAGGCAGCCAAAACCCATTGGCAGAATGCTATACAGGCCAAGTTGGTGGCCCCGGGATGGCAAGCCGAGGAAGAGGCTTGCGGGAGGCGACGGTAGAGAAGCAAGCCCAAGTAGTCAAGTTGATTCCAGAGTAGAGAGATGGATCTCACGATCGCCTACCACGCGGAGTCCGTCAAACTAGAAACCAGCATTATATTTGGATGGGTGGCGGCGCGTTCGACCCATCCCGCCCCCCGAGCTCCTACGACTAGTCCTCTAATTATGACCTGGGCCCCGACTCTAACCTAAGGCACCAGACTGTCGACGTCTACCGCTCGGTCCAGACTGAACTTTGCAGGCAAAACTCTGTATACCACACTCGAGCCTTCTAGCGCTTTGCCCATCGTCCCCGGCCGTCATACTCAAAGAGAAGGGCTCGACTTGTAGCAGCGATTGACTAAAAACCTAAAAAAACTATTAT